>JAQIWS010000953.1:0-14322 GCA_034696085.1 Stigmatogaster subterranea | reverse complement strand
AATTGTAAACACGGGAGATATTTCAAATTGATGCTTCAGTTTTATACCAAACTGATTAACGTTGCTGAAATGTTTAGGTAGGATCCAAGGATAGTGGTCAAATTTAGAAAATAACAGTGTGACAAATATTCAAAATCATATCCTTTCAAATTCGTTCAGTTTCTAATTGATATACCGGTACTAGTAACAAATTTTAAACCGAAAACAACATTCGAAATTTTAACACAACTCTTTAAATTCTGCATTTAAAAATCTTTTACTGACGAGACTCACGGTAGTAACTCCAAATCTCACAATAACTTCAAAACATCAAAACATTAAATCTAGAATTGATTAGAATGACACTCGCGTACGTCGTTGCTTCCACGGAATTAAATTAGTATTCCTTGTAGAAAATAAGTACCGGTAGCAAAATTCCATCTAAGTGGAAAATAAATTACTACTGGTACGAAATACAACGACTGGTGTCTTACGAAACATTTACGTTAACATTATTACGTTTGGAATTCAATCCAGAAATATGTCATCCAAACATCAGGCGTCAGACAATTTTCAAGCTTGACTTTACGAGGGCAGTAAATTAAATTCGCATCCCAAAAAAAATTACAGAATAATAAGTGTACATAACATAAGTTCAGTCAGGTGAACAAAAACCGTTAAAATAATTTGTTAAGCAAAATCGTCTCAGAGTAATGAAGATTTTAAGTCAGTTTGATATACTAAAAATGATGACAGTCATGTACAATTCCAGTAATATACACACTCGAATCTCAATTTAACTCGACTTGGCTCATCATTAAATCTACCACGTCACTGCAAAATATCAGCCAGTATCAATACAACAAAATTTTGTTACTGTTACCGTAACTAGCAGTAAAATTCAATGTATTAGTATTTTACTGTAGATTGTCATAAAAAATAATATTCCCAAATTAAAACAAAGTGGGACACAGCAGAACGGAGTATAAAAGTACAAAATTCAATACCACGCTAAAAGTTAATAAAATAGCCGCAACGTGCTATCTTAACGACGAAGAAAAATATCTTTCACTTTTTAACAACAAAATTGTTATTACAAGATGGCTAGCAAATTAAACATACAATAACACGTTTTTAAATTGCTGACAATTTAAATTAAGTTACAACTACAATTCCAAGTGGTACAATAATATTTAGTAGATTAAGCAAGCATTGCTAGGTTAAATCCAAACCAAAATTATAAAAGAAACAAATTAAAATTAAACCTACAAACTACAAACCATCTGGTAAAATAAACGATCCACAATATTTTTGAAAAGCATAACGGTTAATGATTATATAGATTTCGTAACATTTACAGATTTCTGAAAATTAATGGCGATACAACTTACACCAGATTTATTTTAAACTTTAAAGTGAAAAGTTACAAAAAACAATTTTAACGTGAAATTTTCACGAATATATTGTTCAACGTAATTTTTAACTTTCTCAAGATTCACGGGCACATGGTAAAAGATTCAGAGTTCTACTCTAAAACGATTATAAATACCAAAACTGCATTAAATTAGTCGAAATTAGTACAAAATTAAACAACTGACATCGACGTAAGTTATTATGAAAACAATTTTGCTGCTACCGCTAACGTTTAACTTTGTATTACATTATACATCAATATTTCGAATTCAATCCAGAAACATGTTGTATTTAAGCGCGTAACAAAAATATTGCAATGAATTATGCCAAATTTCCCCAGTGCAATAAACTTAAAAATTAGCGTCGCAAAAGTTATACACTAATAAATATTACTAAAGTTCAGCTGCACAAATATGAAAAAAACACGGTGTGTTATCGAGCACAATCAATATGTAAACACGGAAGGTATTTCAAATTGGTAGTGCAGTTACTAAACTGATTAACGTTGCTAAAATGTTTAGGTAAAAATAAAAATTGCCAAATCCTGCAATCTTTGCTTCTACTTAAACTGTTAAACTTTCATTGTCGCAACTTGTTTGAAGCTCTGCAAGTACGAGTAATTACAGGTAAAATTATAACATTTAGATGCAATCACTTCCTTGCACTACCAAAATTCGTAAGATTAACTGCGACGAATATTGTGTAGATTTCAAAATAAAATTTGCGGCATGAAATTACACAATTCACAAGAAAAATGTGAAATATCACGTTTTCACGTTCAATATTAAATAGAGCACTACGCTGTCGAACGGTTCACACGACAATAACAATAATTCTAATTTTTAGAACGAAAATAACCATTATTAAATAGGTACCTGTGAATTTTACGCCCACAATTGATCTTCCCCACAGTTGATTGCCAGTTCAAGACTCAGTGCAAAGATAAACTGATTTTCGGTTATTTAAAGTAAGGTAATGTAAGTATTAGTATTGTAGGAAGATTATTATTAGTCAGTGTTAAAAGGCATTAATTAGCGAAGATAAGTTTATCATTACACCTTGTTTTAAACTGGCACTCAACCGTGGTGACGGTCAGTTGTGAGAATAATCGGTAGAGGTGAATGTCACCAACTATGAAAATACAGTCCAGTCTCATTTGATACGTTTTGATATACTGAAATGATGGAAATGATGTCGTACAATTCCAGTATAAATAGAAACATTCGAATCTACCTCGTCACTGCAAAATATCAGCCAGCATCAATACAACAAAATTTTGTTTACTGTCACCGTAATTAGCAGTAAAATTCAATATATTAGTACAGTATTTTAGACTGTTATAAAAAAGGATTTTCCCCAAATTGAATGGAAAGGCAATATAGAAACGGTATTGTAAATAAAATGCCAACGCATTAACATCAAATAAAGTCACAAGTCAAACAGAACAAGCTAAGGAGTCAAAAACAAGTGCAACTTTGAATAAAAATTAGTAATACAAAATAAATAGCAAAATTGCATCCACCGTAAATTGGAAGAAATTCGAACAAAATTCATCGACTAACAGCGACGAATTATAACACGATTAACCTTATATTACATCACGTTTCGAGTTCAATCCAGAAACTCGTTGCACTTAGAAGCTTAACAAATATTTTAAAAATCACGCCAAATTTCACCAATATAATAAATTTAAAAATTATACAAGTACATTAATAAATTCAACAAAAGTTCAGTCAGAATAAAGATTGACATAATTTATCAAGCAAAATCATTGCGTTAAATAAATTATATACATCATACTTAAATAATTTCATGTTCATTTTTAGAAATAGCAAGTAAAAAAATTTAAACTTCAACGGCAATCGGACTGCAACTAATCATTTTCAACTTTGGGTTTAATGCAGAATCCCTAAAAAAGGCACGGATTATCTAAATTTCTACCCACTCATTTTATATTTAAATGCTGTTTAAAACGATGCTTAATTTAACTGACATAGCTGAAACGTTTAAGTAAGAGTAAAAATTGCCACACCCGGCAATCGTTGCATCTACTCAAACAAATTAAACCTCATTGCTCGCAACTTACATCAGGCTCACCAGAATTCGTAGATTAATTGTGACAAGTTTTACATAGATTTCGTAATACAATTTGCGGCATAAAATTACACAATTCAAAATTAAAATGTGAAATAACAGGCTACCACGTTCAATATTAATTGAGTGGAAACGGAAATAAGTTTGAAGTTATAAGGAAAGATGAACTTCAGATGAGATTAATTGTAATCGATTAACTCTCGTGTAATGTATTACTTACAACACTTTGTCGTTTAAAATGAATTAACATTGGATTACGTTATAGTTGGAGTAGTCAGTACATTAGTCTACCACCAACTATAAAAATACTGGACTGTACTCAGTTCATTAACGATAACTTCATGAACTTTGTTTCATCAACTCAAAGTAATCATGATTTTAAGTCACTGAAAATGATGGACAGTCAAGTATAATTCCAGTAACAGAAACACTCGAATCTCAATTTAACAAAATTTAGCTTGTCATTAAATCTACCACACCACAACAAAACATCAGCTACTATCAATAACCCAACGTTTTGTTTGCTGATGCTTAACGAGCAGTGGAATGAAATATAACAGCATTTTAAATTGACAAATAAGAAATTGCCACACATTGAAACAAAAAGTAAAACTGCATATTGTGAATAAAACGCCAACGCGTTAACATCAAATAAAGTCACAGGTAACATTAAATAAAAGTTATTGCTAAATTCAATATCAAAATTATTTGATGCAGAAAATGTTAAAATATTAGCAATAACCTTAACGACAAAGACGTGTATCTTTAAATTTTGTACAACAAAATTATTATGCGTAGATGGCGAATTTACACCGAACATACGAGAAGACCACGGAGAAAAATCCGAATTCCGAACGTGTCGAATGGAACGAGGCGCGCGAGGTGTGAGAATATGCTATCGCAGCGCTCCAAGCACCAAAATCGGTAAACATAGCTCGAATCAATGCGAAGAAGCACACATTTCGTCGAATGTCAACTATTTCCATCTGCGTGGAGCACGACGTATGACGTCATTCCAACAAAATAATGCGCGCTAAAAAAATTACAAAATTCAACATCAATTTCCACATTTTCACTCGTGTACTGTCGGAAACTACGAATAAAGCACTTTTTTCAGAAATTAGTGCCACAAAAGAAATTACAGAAAATAAATATTGTAATAAAAACCATCGAAAACTAGAACAAATAAATTTAAATAATTTACCAGAAAAAAAAACAGTGATGAAACACCAATGATACAAATTAAATCATTAAAACGAGATGATATTTACAATAATTTCAAATCTAGTTGAATTTACAGAAATATTTTTAAAATATTACACTCACAATTACCAATTTTGATCAATTGACGGGGTTAATTTGGAAACTAATAAATCGTAGTTTGATAGTTCGGTCAGATTTACTAATGATTAATACACTAATAATTCAGTCATACAGACTGCAAGACAATTATACGACGCAAAACGATTACGCCACAACGTTCCAAAAAATTATACACAATAATATATAAAATTAAATTTTTCTAATTTCGTCAGTAAATTTACTCATGTTCACATTTAAAAATTACTTGTAAAAATTTTAAGCTTCAATGGTTTAAAATTGAACAGAATACAAAATGTTGAGTAGGTTGCAGTTGTAAATTGTACTACAAAAATTCAACTAATCAACCCCACTCAACTCGAGCAAAGTTTGTTCCACGGTTCAGTTCTCTGTAAATATTCTCAATATTTGGAGAAAAAGAAAAGTATTGTACCTAGTGGGTACTGATTCTGTTCCATTAAAATTGTTGCCGAAGCTTCAACAATCATCTACGAAACACACTCGACCACAAAATACTTCAACCACGCTCAATATCAAATAAATGTTAATAGGAAAACATAAAATATTTCAATACACTTAGATACGGTATTTAAGAATTAAAAAGAACAGTTCGTATGATTTTAACAACACCTTCAATTTTTTGAACAAAAATAACCACTTAAAATTAATACCTGATCCACTCCACAGTTAAATGCGTTTTGGGGAGGGTAATTGGGAGCGATTAATTCACGTAAAATTTATTACTGTATTTGTAATAAGACAGTACATAAAATAAAATTGTCAATATTTCACTACACATAAATTACAATTTTCATCATCTGATTACGGCAAATAAAATAAATATCAATAATGCTAGTGACGTAAAATTGTAAAAATGAAGAATTATTTGCAGAAGATGTCAAATAATTCCAACATTTTACAATACCACTCAGTCACTAACAAATTTCGAAAAGAAAAATTTTATATTTTAATTTTAAGGTGTTGAAATCACAACGGGATCATCAACTTTTGTCAACATAATTATTATTACAAAATAGCAAGCAAATTTTTACATAATTTGAAAGCGATAAAATATGGAATTTATTCAGAACGGTTGAACACGACATGTTCTATTTTCACAGAATTGAATTTACGTTATGTATCATGTCGAATTTAATCAATACCTGCCTACCATAACTAATATACACCGCACAACGGCGCGAAGCATTGTGGTTCACGCGTGACGTCATTCTTACACGATACTGCGAGTTTAAAATAATTGTAAACAAGAATATAAAAAAACATCGAACATTAGAATAAAAAATTTAAACAACGTAACATGAAAAAATAGCGATGAAATACCAATAAAACGAATTAAATCGCATTTTTTCATTCTCTATTTAATTTAACAACGGGTTGCTTTTTACTTTGTTCCTAATTTTTGCTTATTTATTCATAACTATAAGCGAAACATGACACGGATTAAAAAAATTGATTTACAGTAAAAAAAAAAAAAAAAAAGTCACAGTGGTTCAACACTGGTAAAAGATAAACACTTTTGAAATATTATCGTGACACCTTCTACACCAACTACTCGCACTAAGAACCAATTTTACATCGGACAATCTAGACTTTGAATATTTCACCAGAAAACACCACAGGCAATGAGTTATAGGCTTCATTGACTATAAAGTTTTCTACATTAATGACAACTAACGTTTTGTCCATTTACAAGCAAATTTTTCAAAATATGTACAATAAATCCATTTTCGTCAACTAAATACAAATACTACGCCGACGCTTGTGTAAATTGTATAGCTCAATTGAATATCAAACTTAAAATATTCTAAATTATAAATTTGCAAACTCGTCATAGTTTCAATTGTAAATACGGTAACATTTCACGAAACTTTCAGGAAATATCATGACCTCAAAACGCTAAAATTGAACCAAAATATTTCGTCTCATTTTTCTTCAAGCCAACATCAAAAATTAAGCAATAAATCCTAACAAAAACAGTAACTCTTACCACGAGTTTATGCAATGGGTGGAACATTTCTAAATCTATTATTTATCAAATATAAGAACATGATAAGGTGGAGACCGAGGGATTACGTATTATTACGTGTGAAATAGACACTATACGGTATTTTAAATACAGTATAACAGACAGTAGCATAATGTTGGTCAATGATTTCAAGTACCGGTATCAATTCGTGATAATTACATGTGACAGTTAAAAATATGATATTTATGCACAATTTGCAGCTTGTTAATGGATTTCAAACAAAATTGGTTCATCCATTACACTGTGAAATTACAAGAATGTTGGTCAAATTTAGACTAACAAAGTGTGACAAATATTCATATTTAAAACTGTTCAAATCAGTTTAGATCCTAATTGACATACCGGTAACAAATTATAAACCGAAGGCAACAGTTATAGTTTCAAATCAATCCATTAGATTAACATTTAACATTTTTGAAAAACAAAAATATTAAGTCCAAATCTCACAATAATTTCAAAAATCCCAAAATATTCCAAAAATTAACAAAAATATCGCAAAAGAGACGGAATTATCTTCGTACGGTATTCGACAATGAAAAATAGTAGTGCTTAACTCCAAATCTCAAAGAACTTCAAAACATCTATTGATAAATCTACGATTATAATTATAATTGCGCAAGTCACTGTCCCATCGAATGATATTTCAAAATACTGTAGTGATTAGTGTTACTCAAATTGATTTTCTTTAAAATTGCTGACAATTTGAACAGAATTAAAACTACAACACCAAGTAGTATAATACCATTTAGAAGTCTTAGCAAACACTGCTAGGTTAAATCCAAGTCGAAATTACAAAAGAAACAAATTAAAATTAAATCTGTAAACATCTTGGGGTAAAACTGGTTAAATAAACACTATAATATTTGTAAAAACCTTAATTATTGGTTATACAAATTTCATAAAATTTTCAGATAAATTAATGTCGATGCAACTGACATCAGATTTATTCTAAACTTTTATATAAAAAGATATAAAATAAAATATCCAGCAAAACTTTTAAAATCTAAACACGACATTTTCACACTACTGATCAGCAAAATTGCTAATTATGGCGCGTTAATTTCAAAAGTGAGAAGGTAAGTTATTACTCTAAAAAAGTAAACGAATTTTGTAATTAGAAGCTCTGCTCTAAAACTACAGCGTACGGTACATAACGATCCTAAACCCACGGAACAAAATTAGTAATGCAAAATACCGTAAATACCGGTTGCAAAATTCCATCTAAGTGAAAAGAAATTTCTGCTGGTACAAAATACTGTACAACAACTGACATCAATAAACTACAAAACACACTTTAGCAGTTTACAGAAACATTTAACGTAATGTCATTTCACGTCTCAAATTCAATCCAGAAACATACCATTGATCTTGTCAAAAATTCACGAGTGCAATAAGTTTAAAAATTAGAATCGAAAACAAATTACTCACTAATGAAAGAATGCTTGAAACGATATGTTATCGAGCAAAATCATTGCGGTACAAAGTTTCAAAAAATTATGTATTACTTAAATATAAATTTTTTCAAATTTACGTACAATGCATCATCACTTAAACAATAAACATTATAACAAACAATTTTGAATAAATAAATAGTACAAAGTAAACTCCAAAAGAGCCAAATGGTATACCAGTGCACGGGAGATATTTCAAATGCTTCAGTTTACTAAACTGATTAACGTTGCTGAAATGTTTAGATAAAAATAAAAATTGCCAAACCCGGCAATCTTTGCGTCTATTCAAACGTAAATTAAACCGCAACTTGTTTGAAGCAGAATGCTGTACGGAGTAAATAAAATGCCAATGCATTAACATCAAATTCAGTCATGGTTAACATTAAATAAAAGTTATTGCTAAATTCAATATCAAAATTATTTGACGCAGTAAATGTTAAAATATTAGCAATAGTGTGCTATCTTAACGACAAAGCGAGTATCTTTAAATTTTAAAGAGTTAGTATGAAAAACTAAATCGTGGTTTGAGAGTGCAGTCACTCAGTCAGAATTACCAAATGATTGATACTCCAATCCAATGTGTAGCATCGTTTTATAATCTGAGCGTATTTTGAATCGCTCAAACTGTAAAATGATTCAGTCACAGAGAATAAACATTATTTTTCTTAACTGTAATAAACTTCAAAATAGCAATAACAGCATTGATAAACCGGTCAAAATATCAAAATCAGAATGAATTATATTCAAATGGCTTAGTAGAGCGCAAACTACCTGAGGGAAAACTAACCCAACCTAAATTTAAATTCAAATTCAAATTAACAATGTGGTTGAAATAATTTAAACGCACTAAGCGGATTAATTCCAGTATGCAGTATACAGTATGCTGCTGAAGTGGCTCCGCCGATCAATTAAAAATACGCTATTTATGCACAATTAAAATCTTAATAGTTGACAAACAAAAACCACTAAAATATTTTGTTCAGCAAAATCATTGCGTTACAATTTACTAAAAGCACAAATTTTTAAAAATTTATCAGTAAATTTACACATTTACGCAGCAAAATACATTGCTTACGGTAACTTTAGTTTTTAGTAGGAGTGGTTAATTAATTAGTTTACTCTCATCTAAGAAAATACCGTCACTTGATCAATGACAAATGACGTGTGACAAGTGACATCGACGTATTATGAACATTAAGTTTAACTTTGTACTACATTGTACATCAATATTTCGAATTTAATCGAGAAACATGTTGTATTTAAGGTTAAGCGCCTAACCAAAATATTGCATTAAAATATGCCGAATTTCCTCAGTGCAATAAATTTAAAAATTAGCGTCGCAAAAAAGTTATACACTAATGAATACAGTATAACTAAAGTTCAGCCTGATGAATTAGAAAAAAATAGATGGTGTGTTATCGAGCAAAATCATTGCGTTACAAAATTCCAAAAATTTGTGTATTACTTAAATACTGTATAATTTTTTTCAAGTTTACACACAATGCAGCACCACTTAAACTATAAACGTTAATAATAAACAATTTTGACCAAATAAATAATTACAAAATAAACTCCAAAGAAGCCCAAAAGATTACCGGTACATGTTAAAATTGTAAGCACTCGTTTTTATAATTTGTAAACACGGGAGATACTCAAACGTTAATTAAGCTTTCATTACTCGCAACTTGTTTGAAGCTCTGCAAGTACGAGTAATTACAGCTAAAATTACTGCATTTAGATGCAAATACTTCCTTGCATTACCAAAATTCGTAGATTAATTGTGACGAGTACTGTGTAGATTTCAAAACACAATTTGCGGCATGAAATTACACAGTTCACAAGTAAAATGTGAAATATCACGTTTTCACATTCTATATTAAATGAGCGGAAACAGAAATAAATTTAAAATTGACCTAACCTGTCTAAGAGTAACGGTTCGTACGACAATAACATTAATTCTAATTTTTAGAACAAAAATAACGATTATTAAATAGGTACCTGTGAATTTTACCCACGCAACTGATCTTCCCCACAGTTGATTGCCAGTTCAAGACTCAGTGCAAAGATAAACTGATTTTCGGTTATTTAAAGTAAGGTAATGTAAGTTTTAGTATTTTAGGAAAATTATTATTAGTTAGTGTTAAAAGGCATTAATTTGCGGAGGGAAGGCAATAAAGATGACGGTATTGTAAATAAAATGCCAACGCATTAACACCAAATAAAATCACAAGTCAAACAAAATCAACAAGCTAAGGAGTCAAAAACACGTGCAACTTTGAATAAAAATTAGTAATACAAAATAAATAGCAAAATTCCAACTACGGTAAATTGGAAGAAATTCGTACAAAATTCATCAGCTATCATCGACGAATTACGAAACGATTAACCTAATACTGTACTCTATTACATCGCGTTTCGAATTCAATCCAGAAACATGTTGTACTTTAAAAGTTTTGTACAATAAAATTATTACGCCAAGATGGCTAATTTATACCAAAATGAGAAAGGTAAGCCGCGGAGAAAAATCCGAATTCCGAATGTGTCGAATGGAACGAGACGCGCGAGAATATACTATCGCAGCGCTCCAAGCACTTAAATCGGTAAATAAACCTAAAACGCATTCATTTCGTAAATATCAACTATTTTCATCCGCGTGGGGCGTGACGTATGACGTTAAGATAAAACGCGCCAAAAAAATTACAAAATTCAACATCAATTTAATTTAACGTCAAAAATTAATTTTCGACGATATCTCGTCGTTCACTGACGGAAACTAAGCATATAGCACCTTTTTTCAGAAATTCGTGCCACAAAGAGAATTATAGAAAGTAAATATTATAATAAAAACCATCGAAAACTAGAACAAAAAATTTAAATAATTTACCGGGGAAAAAAAACAATGATGAAACACCAATGAAACAAATTAAATCATTAAAATGAGTGATATTTACAATAAGTTCAAATCTAGTTGAATTTACAGAAATAATTTTTAAATCATTATACTGGCAATTACAGGGTTAGTATGAAAAACATTAAATCGTGGTTTGAGAGTTCAGTCATTCAGTCTGATTTACTAATGATTAATACACCCATCCGATGTCAAACATCGTGTTACAATCTGAGTGTGTTTTGACACTCAAATTGTAAAATGATTCCATGAATAAAAATATCCTTCAATTTTTAGCAACAAAATTATTACTATAGAATGGTTAGCGAAATTTAACACACAACAACAAGAATGTGTAAATTCAAGTAGTAAAGTTTGTAATACATAAATTTGACACACTAGTACAAGTATTTCTTGCTTATCAAATTTATGTACGAACAGAATCTAACGGTAAAGATGGATTACTGAAAATAAAATTTCCCTTATACTGCGGTACTTTTTTACCAACTTCCATTATGGCGTAAATATCGCAAATTTAATCGCAGAGTTTGTCGATCACTGCGTAACGGTGGAAGGAAAGTAAACAGACCACGGGACCTTAAATTTTTACCAAAATGTCGAAGGAAAAGCTACGGAGAAAATTCATAATTCCGCGCGTGTCGAAAGGAACGAGGCGCGCGGTGAGATGTTGCAATGTGCTACCGCAGCGCTCCAAGCGCCAAAATCAGTTCGAATTATTGCTGAGAAGCCAACACTTCGTATACCATCAACTGTTTTCATTCGCGTGGAGCATTGTAGTTCACAGGTGACGTCATTCCAACAAAATATGCATGTTACAAATATTACAAAATTGAACGTCAATTAATTTTCGACGTTTTCGCACCGTTTAGCGACGTAAACTTCGCATAACGCACCTTTGTCTTTACAATTTTCGCGCCACAAGGAAAATTGTAAGAAGTAAATACTGTATTAAAAAACATCGAAAACTGGATTTAAAAAATGTTAACAATTTAACGAGGAAAAAATAGTGATGAAACACCAATAAAACTAATTAAGACTTTAAAATGAGAGTGCGGGAATGAAATAATATTTACAATAAGTTCAAACAATCACACGTTGAATCTGATTGAATTTATAGAAATAATTTTTAAAATTTTACACTGAATTGAAAATTATCTAACATTCACAGGGTTAACTCGATGAAAATAAATCACGGTTTGACAGTGCAGTTACACAGTCAGAATTACCTAATCATTAATACACCCATCCGATTCGTAACATCGTTTTACAATCTGAGGGTGTTTTGACGCACTCAAATTGTAAATAATTCAGTCATACAGATTACAAAACAATTATACACTAATAAATATAACAAATTCAGTCAGAGGAATAAAATCGCTTAGGTATTTTACCACGCAAAATGATTACGCCACAACGTTCCAATAAATTATACACAATTTACATAAAAGTAAATTTTTCTAATTTCGTCAGTAAATTTACTCATGTTCATAATTAGAAACAACTTGTAAAAATTTTAAGCTTCAAATTGAACAGAGTAGAAAATGTTGAATAAGTTTGCAGTTGTACATTGCATGTTACTTAGCGGTATTACACTACGTACAATTGCTGACAAGTCAAAAATTCAACTAAACTTTTATGAATGTCAGTAATTCAATAAAGATAATACACTGTAAATTCATGTAAAATAAGCGTTAATCACATAATATACTAAACAGTTAACATTAACTTTACATCGACCCCATTCAACTCGAGCAAAGTTTGTTCCACGTTTCAGTTCTCTGTAAATATTCTCAATATTTGGACATAAAGAAAAACTATTGTACCTAGTGGTTACTAATTCTGTTTCATTAAAATTGTTGCTGAATCCTCAATAATCATCTACGAAACACACTCGATCACAAAATACTTCAACCACGCTCAATATCAAATAAATGTTAATAGGGAAACATTAAATACAGTATACTAATACCTTGGTACGGTATTTAAGAATTAAAAAGAACAGTTCGTATGAAATACGAATTTTCAAATTTCTGAACAAAAATAACCACTGTTAAAATTAATACCTGGTCCACTCCACTCCACAGTACAGTATATAAAATAAAATTGTCAGTATTTCACTACACATAAATTACAATTTTCATCATCTGATTAAGGCAAATAAAATCAATAATAATAATGATGTAAATTTGCAAAAATGAGGAGTTTTTTTTACAGAAAATGTCAGGTAATTCAAACATTTTACAGTACCGCTCTGTCACTAACAAACTTCGAAAAGAAAATTTTTGTATTTCAATTTTAAAGTGTTGAAATCATTACGTGATCATCAACTTTTGTCAACTACAAAATAGCAAGCAAATTTTTACAGAATTTGAAAACGATTAGATATGATATTCCCAGCGGAAAATGTCAATCCACGGGGTTCATTGCCTACAAAGGTTTTCACATTAATGACACTTAATATTTTGTCCGTTTGCTATACTAGCAGATTTATCAAATGTGAACAGTAAATCCATTTTTGTCAACTAATACAAATATCACACCGATGCTTGCAAAAGTTGTATTTCTTCTGCTTCACGAATAAATAACAGCTCAATTGAGTAACGAACTCGAAATATTCAAAGTTAAATTCAAATTCACATTACCAACGTGATCGATGAAATAGTGGAGACAGCGGAACAAAACTAAATACACCAAGCGGATTAATTCCAGTTTGCAGTATATAGTGTGCTCCACCATACAGCTAAAAATTCGGTATTTAAAATTTAATCGTTTCAAAGTAATACACATATTGAATACGGTGTGAAATTATAAGGATACTGGACAAATTTAAAATGACAGTGTCATATCCTTTCAAATTCGTTAAGGCAACATTCGAAATTTCAATAAAACCAGTTAAATTCCGCTAATAAAATAACGAGATATTTGACAAATAAAAATAGCAACTCCAAATCTCTCAACAGCTTCAAAACATCTAACAATAAATCCACGATTAGAATTTAATTGCGCATGTCATTTGCTCCCACCGGATAACATTTCAAAATATTGCTTAATATTGCTAAAACCTTCGTTAAAGTTACTGACAATTTGAATAAGCTTAAAAACTACAATAC
>JAQIWS010000952.1:0-14337 GCA_034696085.1 Stigmatogaster subterranea | reverse complement strand
TTAAAAGAATTTATTTTTTCAGAAACTTATCACAAACCGTGGTGGCTAATATGCCTGGATAAAGTATACTTGATCGCGTTTGCTTTAGTATATCTACCGTTTGTGAAAAAATTGAGTGAGTATTTAATATACGGTAATAATATAATTATTTGAAACAGATAAATTTTTTTTAACAGACTTGAACTTCATCCAAATCCGTGTCGGAATTGTTAATGTGAGCACTTTACCTAATAGCTTTGCAGCAAACCCAATTTGTCCTACACTGATTTACCTCGATAGAATTTTAGAATGTAAAGCGTATCGAGTAGGTCGATATGTAAGTGTTCAAAATTTGTACCGAATGCACGGTAGTCTGAAGATTCTTCAACTCTGTGAAGTGGAAATTTACAAGTTTTAAAATTGTTGTTGAAATGACTTAATTACTCACGCAGTGACAGTAATTGATTATAATACTGTACATGTTTGTGCAATGGTACCTACAAAATAGTACTGTAATTGATTTATTGCTTTTATAGTAAAACGGTTATCCTTATTTGTAACAAACCGGGATGTGTACTGTATTAGTGGACATATCTTAAAGATGCTGCTCCTTCGTAAATTTAACGTCAAAATTATCATTGCAAATATTAAAAGAAAATTTTAGTTTATTTTCACTATACAGTATACTGTACCTTTACTATTGGCAGAAATTAACGATTTACTACATGCAACCATGCGTCTATTTCAGCCTTTGTTGTCAACATATAGAAGAATAACCACACCCAACTGGTTCAATTTAAGCTCACACAACTTGCAATACAGCCCAACCAACACACGACGTCTTTTGGATGTCCCAATACGGTTAAAAACGTCCGGAAGGCATCCGAATAAAATTTTGACATCCATGGGACGACCGAAGTCTGTCATCTAAGGACTAAGCCACGATTCGCCCAACTGTAGACGTCCGCGGGACATCCACGCTGGACCAATTACAGATATTCAAAATTCGTCCAAAAGTTCGATGTCCTTAGGATCTCAAAATTCGGATAAACTGTGGACATTCCGTTATTCATCCATTCCGAATGTCAACCCAAAATCCCAAAATAATATGTTTGTAATCATTGTGAGGTTTATGTTAATATATCGTTCATTCAGACTTTCGTATAACTTCCTAGTAAGTTTTCCCCACGCTGCTCGGGTTTTAGGCAGTGTGACGTGTTTCAGTATGGAGAAAGTGGTCAGTCGGTTTTTTTGTTGCTCTACACTTTGCTGGGCGGTGGCGTAGCCCAGCTTTAAATTTTTCTACAGGTCTGCTGTTGTGTTTTTGTTTTATTCTGGTTGTGTGAGTGATTTGGCTTTTCCCGTGGGCCGTGGCATTGAAAAGTACCGAATTTTATCGATTAAACGCCGCAGCATTTATGACAATGTACTTTTTGGTTTTATTTAGTTTGTTCTTCTGGTGGAGTTTTGTATTGCCCGCGGCATTGAAAAGCAAACCAAAGTGGAAAATTCGGGGAAAATTGAAATTCCTTTTGTAGTTGGTCCCCCCGACAGATCACCAAGGTAAAAAATGGAACCTCAGCTTTTTTTTACATTTCGTTTAGTTTTCGTGATTTCTAATCTAGCGAATTTACCTGGTGCTACCTGGCTGTAAATTTTCTGCAGCTCTGCATTTGATAGCTCTTGTTTTAATTACTTAACTTTTCCAGTAGCATTGAAGTGTTATAATTCATTGGTAAATGAAATTCCCGCGGGGAATTTTATCTCGCCTCTTTCCTCCCCTGGACAAAGCGGCATAGGGTCTGAACTGCCCGCGATGTCACCTGTACGTTCAATATCTGTTCACTGGGTGCGCCTCGTCATCTGGATTTACATTTTTAGTATATTTTATTCTTGTTTTTTGTTTCTGTGGTGTGACATCTGGCGGTTGTTATTGGTATGTCGTGAAAAACCAATTTCGTCACTACATTGTTTCTCTTTCCTCCAGCAAAATAAAAAACGCGCGCGCATTGTTTCTGTGATTGTGGTGCCGTTTGGTGGCTGTTATTGGTACTTCGAGGAGAACACATTTTTCTTAGTTTCCCCCGAAAGAAATCAAATAAATTCGAATTTTCAACTTTACCTATTTTTGCTTTTGCATAACTAATGAGTTATGTGCTCTGTATCCAGGTTAAGGGTTACAGTTAAGCCGATTAGTGACTGATTCACACCTTTTGGGTTTGGGAAGGTTTTCAACACTTCCTTCAAACAACCTATTTAAATATAGTTGAAATGTAGCTAACTACATAAAAAATCAACCCCAGTAGAAAATATGTTGGATCAAGTTAAATTTATCCTAATTAATCCTAATATAATTTTAATAAAATAATACTTTATTTGTTAAGTCTACTGCAGATTTTCTAGTTTTCTACAAGTTTTTACTTATATAATTTAAGATAAATACTAAAAAAAGCATTGCGGATAATATTTAAAAAAACAGGTTTTTTGCACTTTACGTGAAAAATGGGAAGGAGAAGTGAATAGTTTAACATAAACCTTGAAAATTTTGTGTTTTTCAGTAATGGTGTATAAAATAAAAAGACAAAAAATTCAAAAAAACTTCCAAATGACGTCATTTGGAAGTGTCGTTTTCTTTATCAAACTATGGATAAAATTTTTGCGAGCGCTTTATAGTGGTTCGCGTTCAGTAACTTCCACGTTCTAAAAAGCGTGGAAAATTTGTAGTTTACTCTAATTTAAAATGAGAAATCGTGAAAAAAAAGTAAATCAGCGAGATTGAATGACGATAAAAGTAAAAACTGCGTTTTTGAAAATTGTCGAGTTTTTGTATAATAAAAAAAAAAAATTTTCTTATCTCACCAACCCAAAGCAGTACGTAAGGAATTATTACATTTTATTGAAACATTTGCGTTATAATTCCATGCAGTATTCCAGCTACTAATGTTTATATTGCTGATGTCGATACTGATAATGATGATGACACTGAGGATCAAAATTCTTCAAATTTCTTCTGGAATTCCAGGTTCAAGATATGCTGTGCCAAGTGAGAAAAATTTTAGATTTTTTTATATGTGCAGAAATGTTGAATTTATTTTCAATTTTTGTCACCAGGTTGCGCAACTGGGAAGTTTTGACAGGTTTGGTTGCCCCAAACGACGACGCGTAATAATAGTACAAAATATTATATTAAAAAAGTTATATTTTGTGAATTCTGAAAAAAATTTGTGCAATTGTACGCTAAAATAAATTTTGAAAAAATGATTTTGTACAGTATTACAAAATATAAATTCTTCACTCATCTTACTAATAACCAAGAGGCTAACAACAGCCCCTGTCGAGTTTGGAGACCAGTCTAAATTGTCCAAGACGTTGTAGAGGCTATCAGGATGAAACACGTATATCGTGATTCCCTATTCTGGCTAAGATAACTATGTCCCTAAGCATGTGAAGAAATTACTTTGTCGAAACATTTGTGTTATTCTCCAAACTGCGGACTGCAAATGTATTTTCTATTTAAATTATACAGCCAAGTATGTCACCTGACATTTTCACAGTACAATTATGTACGAAACCGTGTAAAGTATGTTATATGGCGATTGATAATAATTTATACAGAAAATAAATCTTCCAGCCCGTTTCGTGTTTAGATTTTAAGATACGGCAATTTAATTTTATTGCTTCGATCAAACCATCGATTTTTTGTTTTTAAAAAAAACCATGGTTTGGTGTACAACAATGTGTTTTCGTGTCAGACGACGTTTTAACGCTATGAAAAGTTGGTACGGTTTACGTACTTCGCAAATTTGGAGGGTAACGGCGTGCTCGTTATTGTCGGGAGTGGGATTCGTGTTAAGCATGCTTCTTTTTTTGGGCCAGGCCTTTGGTTGTGAAATTTCACACTTGTACCCAGGAAAATTGTCAGAATGCGGAAAGTCGCTATAAAACTCACAACTTCCTCAACGTTTCTACCGGTTAATGTGAAAACGGAACCATTTTTTATGTCGGGAACGTAGCAGGGCGCTGTAACAATTCAACAATCTTGGTTTCGACGACGCTCGAGTTAAAATTTATAGTTTACCTTCGCAGTAAGCTCTAGGAACGTCCCACTTTCCACCATTGCACTAAACTACTCTATTTCCACCAGCAAAATTTCCATAATCTGGCGCACATTCCATCGTAAAATTTTTACCATTTTCCGCTTCTCCCGTGCAATTTTCGTTGATTTTTAATGACTGGACCAAACCCATTTCTGAGCAATCGCATGTATTGTACTCCGTAATTGCAATTGCTCAGAAATGAATTTGGTCAAGTTTTGCGGGACCAGAGAATCCTGACAAACATCGAAGTTGTTCGTTTTTACCGTTATCGACGTACTCTTTTGTTCGACACTGCTGCGCAGTTTCCATTCCTTTCTTTTTTATTACGTTTTTCAAATCGCTGCATTTACACGGACCTTAAAAAGAGCAATTGAGATACGGACATAATAAACGCAATTTTCTCACCTGTTTTACACTCGAACGACGTGCTTGATATTCCAGTAAAATTCTACTCCCGCTCGGAACTTCATCCTTAACGTTAGTAGGTAACTTCAAATTACGCACTTCGAGTTTGTAGTTTGTGATTTCAGATTTTAAACAACGCGCTACTATCGCGTGAAAATTAATATCAAATATCAAAAATAAAAATGTTGACGTGTATTTTTTTTTTACCAGGAACGCAGTCGATCGCTCGGGACCACCGACCTTCGTCACATTTTGCGTACAATGTTCTTTCAACCACATAAGGTGTTGAAACGGTTGTCTTTTACTGTAACGACGCGTACGAAATATCGCATTTCATACCCGTCGTTACAATAAAAGACAACCGTTGACCGGTGTCGAAAAATTTTTCCAATCCGTACTACTTTCCCATTACTCTTAGCGTACGCGTTTTCTAATTCCTTTACTTCACAATTAGCTAATAAAATAACATACACGCCGATAAATAAATATAATGTCGTTGTAAATGCGTACTTAGGTGTACAAATCGGAGGAGGAACCGACCACCTCGCCGTGTCGCCGTCTAACGTGCAGTAGACTGCGGTTGAGACGAAAACGCGACAATGATTATTCCACTCGTTGTCGCGTTATCGTTGCAACCGTAGTCTACTCGAGAATTCAACGAAAGTCCCGTTACGTTGCGTACGAATCCATTTTTCGGTTTGTCGGGAGAATCGCATTGCGGTATAATACATCCTGGTTCTTTCCCGACCCAATCTCCAGTTTCTCCGCACACTCTAACACGGTCTCCTCCGGATAAAACGTACCCGGTGTCACACTCATACCATGCATTTGAACGATATTGCAAAAGTTCTCCGTAATTTACCGATCCGTTATCCATCAAGCCCAAATAACGGATCGGTAAATTATGAAGAACTTACCGATCCGTTACTTGGGCTTGATGGTTTGGAACATATTACCGCTGAAATTTGTGTCGGATTATTGTTAAGTATTAACTACTGATCTGCACAGGTAATTACGTTTGCAGTCGGGTGGAAAACTTCCCCATTCGTCGCCAAGACATAGAAGGTTTTTAGCGCCGAATAAGTTGTAACCTGAATTGCAAGAATATTCGATCGATTTACCGAACGCGAAGCTTCGCGATCGGTAAATTGAAGTCCAATTAGCTTCGTCGTTATTTATTTTGCAGCTACTCCGTCCGTATTATTTTGTGATTAAAATGGAGTTAAAAATTTGTAAATCAAGCTGATAAAATTAACTCACGTAGTTACGTGAGAGTTGCCCGCGGTGTCAAAAAATCCAACGTCGCATTTGTAACCAAGTTCGTCACCTTCAAAATATTCATCTTTAATTGACCACACGTCTAATAATGCGTTAGGAAATTCAAACGTTGGAGGACCGCATCAGGGGTGTGCGGATCTGGAATTTGGTAGGTCCTTTATTCGGATCTCGGACTTAGGATCTCCTTTAGATATTTGTCGAATCGGATTTCGGTTCTCGGTTCTTCCTCTAAAAATTTTCGGAACGGATTACGAATCTCGGATTCAAGTACGAAAAATTTCGGAACGGATTTAGGATCACGGATCTCCAAAACACAGGATAATTGTCCTGTTTTCGAATCCGGATCGGAGATCCGCACACCCCTGGACCGCATCGAATCCCTAAATCAATGTTAAAAAGTTTAGTTATTAAAATAAAAAATTGCAATACAGTAATTTTCTCGCCTCGTTTGACGCATCGGGGTTCCTCTTTACTCCAACTCGAATCACCCTGACAAGTTCTATTAACAGGTCAAATGCGACTCAGGATACGAATACTCGGACCTGAGAAGTTCTATTATCAGGTCCGAGTAATTCGTATCCTGAGTCGCATTTGTATTGAATCTCCGCTAAAAAGTTAAAACCATTCGGTGCACTTATTGAACCAAACTTTAAATTTTCAGGTGATGCGCAGACGTGATCTTCGGGGGAAAAAAATTCGTTTTAGTTTCAGTTTGTTCTTAAAAACACTACTAATACAAATTTCAGATTTTTTTTACCTGGTACCTTGTGGGTTTAGTTGCATTGCATTAATGGTGCAATGCAACTAAAACCACACGCTCCATCGCACAAACATTTAGCACTTTTATTCAGGCACAGTTTTGCAATCGAACAAGGATTTGTACACCTACGATATTCTTCCTGAATCTTCCGCGTATCCTTTTTGCATAATTCTCGGAAATAAAAAGTGTTAATTTTAAAACTCGAATATTGTATAATACTAAGATCTACGATAATGAAATAATAACACGCAGAATACTTACCTGAGAGTGTTGTTTGTATTAAAAATTAAAGCTTGCCTTGAAAGTTGCCTTTAAGGAAACAACAGGAAATTAAGAGAATTAAAGAAACTGTTAACTGCGCCATTTAGCTTCGCAGAATGTGTTGATGTATGGAAATCTTATCCAATTCAGTATATATATATATAGTGTGGTCATGGGTTGTTATCAAAGGTCACGCGTGTTGGTGTCAAATCGCGCAAAAAATAAAAACTACAAAGTTCAATAAAAGGTCCAAATAATGAGACACTTTGTATTTGATTTATTAACACGTGCAGATAAATACTTATCTGAAGACATAGAAATTAAAGAAATTAAGAGGATTAAAGAAAATTTTAACTTTGATTAACGTGTGGTTCCACCGACACAGGATACTGCGGTCACTTGTCCTTAAAAGTCACGCGTGCTGGTGTCAAATCGCGCAAAGATTTTCGGTACGATTACAGTTTCAGGTGAGCATCGGAAATTTCATTTTATTTTAATCTTGCCTTATCAATCTTGATGCGCTGAGTCCGAATCAGAAAACGGATTTGCGCGACGACGCTTAGTTTTCCTGCTATACGCGTTTGAAAAGTCGCTTTTACTACGCGCACTTTGACGCCTTTTTTGAGAGCGACATCACTACGTATATTCACCGCGGATTGCATCAGTGATTGGATGGATTAAGCTGTACATTCCAGCCGCCAACTTATACTTAGTATTGTGTGGCTTAGGTATACCAGTATGACAGTGAGTGGGATTAGTATGACAGTGGGATTAGTGTGTGAGATGGATAAGCGTTTAACTTGGTAAAACATGGATGAAATTGTTTTGATGTAGGTTAGAATTATGACTCACAATGATGCAGAATACAAAGCTCAGTTTTACAATTGTATCCTAATATTTTATCATTGTTAGGTAAAAGTTCAAAAATTTACAAAAATCTGAATTTTTGATTTAAAATATCAAAATTTTTTGGTTAATTTTTCCCAGACACATGTTCCTTCAGGTGTATGTTTTATTAGGTCATCAGGAGTTTCTTGAAGTTGAAGTAAGTAAATAAATTTTACTTGTTGATTTTTGAATTTTTTTGGTTTTGTAGAATTTTTCCAACGTTGACCGTGAGTTAAGGGCTTGAAAACTATTGTGAAACTAAAATATTTGTTTATTTTTATCTATGTTGTTATACCAAAAGATTTTTATTCTGTTTTGATTTTTTTTTTAATTAGTGAATTTAACAGTTGTGATTTTGTTTATGTTATTTCAAAGTTGTTTTGAAATTGTACTTCAAAGAAGGCGTGGACTGTTGTTAAATAAAGACTTTAATCTATTTTATTTATGTAACTGTATTTAATTCAATTACATTTTTAATCGCAGTCAGAATACTATCTGTACTTTGCGCTGATATCTTTGTTAGCTTGGTAAGAAAATATTTTAATTTCAAATACGGAGTACGGTATTTAATAACTTTTAACAAGTTTAATTTTTGTTTTATAAAATAACTAGCAAAGTTGACCGGCGTTGGCCGATTTTCTTTCCTGCTCTCTACATTTAGTTCTGTTCTTGTTTATTTTATTCTAATTGCGTAGTGTCATCTTGCCCACGGAAATTTTTTCCCTTGGATGACGAACTCCCTGACAAATCACCAAAGAAAAAAAAATAAAACCTCAGCCTTTTTAACATTATACAGGTCGGACACCCCTAATCCGGACGTTTTTCGCTTACCTAAATCAATTTTTTTCTTCAGTATTTACAGAAATTACACATGCATCAACAACTTAGATATAAATTTTTGGTTATCTGAACTATAATTTCATTAAAATGAGTACTGCAGTGATTAATAATGCATTAGTTCAAGACAACATCTACAGTGTTAGTACTGAATACTATATCTAAGTTCTTCAAATTTAAACTAATTCAGCTTACTTTTACAAAATACATGAACAAACAAATAAATAAAGCTTATTAGAGTGTGTTTAATGTTCCCTTATCCGGTTATTTTATTAACCAAATATTTTAACTGCCAAATAAATAATGGACTCTAAAATCCGGAAAATTCCAAAATCCGGAACATGTCTGGTCCCGAGGGTGCCGGATTAGGAGTGTCCGACCTGTATAAGATGGGAAAGCGATGTGACATGTCAGATCGTGAAAAATTTAAAATAATTACATTGCTTCAACAAAAAATAAAACAAATGGGTATTGCTAAAATAGTTTCTTGCTCCCAGTTATCAATAGCAAAACTTACAAAGGCATTTAATTAAACAGACGAATATGTTGGACCATGAAAATACAAGAAAAGATCACGCAAGACATCCACATGCACTAATTGCACCTTAGGCCAATTATAACGAAAAATGGCTTTAAATATGCATAGGATATCACCACGGAATGGAAAAAGACACCAAAGATAGAAATTTCAAAACAAAGAACATTAAGAAGACTTAGAGAATTGAGATTTCAATCTCGCACTCCAAAACGAAAAACCACACCTCAACGAAAATCAATGCAGAAACCAGATTACATGTGCCAAAAAATCAAAAGTGGACCATGTGAGGCTGGAAGAATGTTGTGTGGTAACATGAATCCTGATTTTGCATGTCATTTGATTCTAGAATTAGAGTTTGGCTATGCAGAGGAGAGGATAATTTAATGGCAGTGCATATCGTCAACTGTAAAGCACCTTACGTCCATGCATGGCTGCCAAAGTTTGTTGGTACGTACCTCCTTACAGTTGAAGGAACCATATCAGCATCTACATCCACTGATATTCTTGTAAAAAGCTTATTGTCACTAATAAAGCACCCAGGCAGCTTCTCTGGTATTCCAACAAGATTTAGTTTCAGCCTGGATTCAGCTCACGCAGCAAAATCCAGGATGCAGTGGTTTAAGCAAATATGAATTTCCACTTTAGAAAGGTCTGGTAATTTACCAAACCTGAACCCAATTGAAAACATTTGAAATATTTCAAACAAAGTCGTCCAAAAGCACAATGTGAATACAAAAGCTCAATTGACCCAAATTCTCACTGAAGAGTGGCCAAAAATCTCGGCAGAAGAGTGTACAAAACCAATACACAGTACACTAAATCGAATTAAAGCTGTTTTTCGAGCTGTTTTCGGCCCCACAAAATATTAAGCTAATTATTCTAATTTCGTGCCCCACAAATTACTATATTCTAATTTCGTGCCTTGTGGGTTTATTGCAAAAATATTTTTTTCTTGGTAAAGTTCCGCTGGCGAAATGCAAGTAATGTTCGAAGGAAAGTGATGTGGAGGGGGATCTACACGTGGACTACACACACACCTAAAACGATATATAAAAACGACTTAAGAAAACGAAATGCGACAGCAGCTGATATTGAAAATGCCGATAATAATTTCAGAATCTTACACTGTATTTCTTAAATATAAGATTGGGGCAAGAGTAGCAAAAGAAAATAAGCTTTCGGTATTATGATAAAACAAATGATTGGTTATTGCTTGGAATATAAGCAAGTAAACAACTTAATTTGTATGTACGCAGCATTATTCCTGTAACAGATTTTACAAACTTTAAAAAACCGCATTAAAATGAGGCTTCTTTACAGCTCAAAATTCAGTTTGGTCAATACGACTAAAATCATTCAATCAAACGTACAAAAAATTTGAAGAAAAATTTGGCACCGTACAAATTTTAGCTCCATCACATTAATCAACTCCATCAATGCTAAGAACAATGAAGGCTCGATGTATGTAACGGATATCCGATACTTCCGAAAGTCCAGTAAATCGAAATGTCCGTTAAATAGCGTTTTCGTTGTATTAAAGTTTGGGACAGCAAGTAGCACATTTGTACACCTCTCACTTGCGTTAAAAATGGTAAATAATTGTACCACACAATGAAACAAAGAGCTGACATCACAAATTTATAAGTGAATGAACGTTTTTCATGGGTATGCTGCAGTTGCAGAACACTGACGAAAAACGCACTCGACTTATTAACAGGGTTGTGACCGCTACCAAAAAATATAGCGCACTACCGCTACAGCGAGAAATTTTAGACAAACAGTTGTTGATAATTCGTACACCCGCATGGTAACAAGGCTACAAAAAATATAAATTTTTTATCTTTACGATACAGTAATTAATATCACGTAACAACACGGGGGAAATCACAAATATAAAATATTCATCACCTTCTAATCATTTATAGGAGGTCAGAGATAAGATCTCGAAATATTTCGGCCAAGGAAATCGCCTGTATGTTGTTAACAAAAAATATTATTTTATGAACTACCCTCGTAATAGCAACGATGAGACATTACGTAAAACAATTTGTAACTATGAAAATCAGTAGGAGACAAATCATGTTACTTTCTAACAGAAATTTGACGTAAAATAGAATTAGAGAAAATTCGAGTATCACAAGAAAAGCTTTTCAACGCTTACTTTAAAATTTAAATCAGTTATAAACAACAACGTACATATAACTATTACATGTACTGTATTTACTAACAGTTTCAAGTAAAAATTAACACTTTAAAATGTAATTGATACTTCAATCAAATTTGGATAAAATATACAAGCAGTACGTGTGAAGACGGTATTTAGTCAACTGTAAAAACTATACATAGAGTAAGTATAAATCAAAATAAAATTACAATTTACAATACGTACCATAACACCAAAAAATGCAATTTAATGCAAACGTCATTTGTTTTTTAAATTGAAATAATCTAACTTCAATTTTTAAGTACACTTCACAATATCTGCGCATTTATAAAAATTAATACCATTAGTCTCATTGGCCCAAACAAACAGGTTTATCTAGGACCAAATATTCCCAATATTTTAAAATAAGAAAAAATTAAACTAGGAAAATTAAAAATTTATTATACAATAGGTATTAATAATCCGAGATTGTGCTAGTAATACCGACAATGAGCAAAAGATTTGTAGGTTAACCAACAAATTTTTTGCTCGTTGTTTTCCATCAAGATCAAACTACTCTGCAAAAGCAAATTAAACTAAAGATTTTCGTCATCTAAAAATTATAAATAAATGTGGAAACATTAGATTTGAATGAATTGAGAGAAGAATAACGGTAGAATAACTGCAATGAAACAAATTTACCTAAGCCTCTTAAATTCGCCTTTGAAACAAATAATTGCAACAAGGTGAATTTAGGAGCGTCGGCAATTAATCGTGCAATGCAGGTAATCAATACAAAATACTTCATTAACTACTCAAACAGAATTCATTTATGGTTTATATCACATCGATATTATATCGATTCTACGATGCAACCATTTTGAAAACAGAATTTCACACCTTGCGTTCTTAAGAGATCAATAAATTTGGTTGCTGTGCTAATTATTAAGAGATTACGCATAAAATTTTACAGCAATAGCAAATTAAATTAAATTTACAGAATGAAAAAGCTACAGAAATTTGACAACAAAGATGCAGATTAAGAAATGTAAATTTTATAACACTTAATTTTAACAAATTAAACAGAAATGTAAATTTCCTGATTTAACGGAAATGTAAACTGTATTTACATTTCTGTTACATCAGGAAATTAGTAGATTGTACTCAAAATTCTGCAGCAGTAATAAATAAGCTATCATGTAACTAATTAATTTAAATTTAGTTTGAAAAATGGTGTGGAAATCTACAGTTTTATTTATTTATTACTACTTTAGTTAAATGAGCGTGTAATCTTAAAAACTAAGCAATGAAATCAACATACAGATAAATCAATCTACGAATAATCCACAACAAATAAAAATATTAATTTTATATTTCAACATGCTTTAAAAAGAACCACGGGTTTACAATCTGTGGAAATTGGTGAAAATTATTGAAGTATTTCCACGAGTTAAAAACTTACATCAGTAAAATTACAAAACAGATTAAGAATTACTGAATGGACAATTAAAACTTTAAATAGCACATTAATTCATATAAAATTACAGAAAAGAACCACAGAGCAGCCATGTTTTGTCCCTACTAACTTGTACAGAAATATTTTAACGTAAATTGAATTTTCAAATTAAAAGCCTATAATGTTATTTTAAAAAATCTCTGGAATTATTTATTTTGGAACAATACAGGTTGTAAACAACGTTACAATGTGACTAAAACCAAAAGGAAACATTTTGTCCACTTTTGTTCAATAATTACAATAACGATGCTAACTTTACCTACAATGATTTGCACGAAGTTACACTATAGGTATGTTTACATATTTGTGTTTGAACAAATTTCGATTGCATGACCAATTTGCTGAATCAAGTGCTGTTTATAGAGTAGAGCTAAAGAATATTTCTAATTAATTTGATGCATATAAAGTTTCGACACCTTAATTTGCTTATACTGAATGTACAACCACAATTCTACCCGCATTCAGCAACTACGTGAACAGTCACATCTGCAACGTAGAAATGGAATTGTATGAGTCGTGATTTGAGGTTGAAACAACTAGTGAAATTATAACCATTGTGTAAAAATATATAATATTTGTTAGTAAATATTTGATTGCATATTTGAAGGTGTGGTTTTTTTACAGAATGAGGCGGGGAGTTCAGGTTTGTCGAAGGGTTCGCCCCCGGCTGCAATTTCGACCATTTCACACCTAAGTGCTTATTCCCCATTTCTGTTAACATGAGTTAAGTCGAGTTAACTGTTTAACTGAACGAGAATCGGTATCAAAAATCTCAAAGTATAAGACCGTGAGATAACTGCGACCATGATAAGTTTACTAACTCCCAATGAAATGTGGCAAATGATGTTAATATACTACAAATGCGCCATTATTCGAATGACACTTTCGCGAGCTTTTGTAATTGTTTTTGTAAACATTTTTTCACACGTTTTCCAAAATTTCCCCATTTGTTTTTGCTCAGAATATATTGAAAACTAAATGTATTAATATACGTGCTACCGACCCGTAACAACGCTTAAGGTTCACAATGCAGCGTTTGATTGTTTACACTAGTCCGTATAATTTAGTGTACTGTAATCAACAGTTAAGTAATATTACGTAATGCTAACCATCAGATTAATGTTCTGAAATTGTCTGATTTTTACAAACAATTTCACATTTGCTTCTAAAACGGCTACGCGCATTCCGTAGGAGATAGCTAAAAGGATACACTGGACCCCAAAACTTCAAAGTGCATTAAGTATGCCGTATAGCCAGCGTATGTTCAAGGTGTGTAAGATAGACTAGAGGATAAAAATTAATTTCGAAATAAAAAGTAGTGTTTTGTGAAATTGATTTTTAAAATCTCTGGAATTCTTTATTGTAAGTTATTACAAAAAGTACCCAATTATTAGCATTCTGTACAGTACAATAGCGGTCGTAACAACTGCAATAAAAATAGCGTATGTTAGCAACTTAATTGTTGTCTTGGAGACAATAACAAAATTAAAACCATAGTTACATAGAATGTTGATTCAAAAGAGTGACGATTTCTTAATTTCAGTTTATCAGTCTCTACTTGTAACGGTTTACTATTTTGGGCCGTTTTTATGTTAGAAACTGTTAATAGATGGCGCTGGGGTGAGACACCTGTTT
>JAQIWS010000951.1:0-14350 GCA_034696085.1 Stigmatogaster subterranea | reverse complement strand
TCTTTCGCGCGAGCAAATGGCGTATTTTTACTCTGTTTTTTTATTTAATTTTAGGTGTTCTTTACTGATTTTACCCGGATTAATCTGGGCTACTGCCAACCGACCAACTTCCGTGAAGTGTAAAGTAAGTTATATCTATTTTATTTTTATGAAGGTAGTTTTGTTTGTAGTTAGTTAAGCAAAAATTAAATTAGATGGATAAATGTCAAGATGGGGTTTGAAATTTAGTATACGATGTCATTACATAGTTTGAAACGTGAATGATAAACAAAATTTATTTTCTGGTAGGGGAGAAAAAATATTTGCCCTCTTTCTCTATAGCGTGCCAAATTCAAAAATAGCTTAATTTTTGTTAACTTTGGCCGAATTTTGGCAATAATTTTAGCTCTAGTACTGTGATCAGCCATGAATGTGTTTTATCAAATTACCAGTAGTAGATAGCGTAAGTAAATTGATCTCCGAGAAAATATTTGCAACAAAATCCTTAAAGCAAGTGGTTTTGTAAATTATTTGTAGCATGACAGATTACAGTGTTAAAAATTAAATTTGGATGCTAGCCAAAAAAATTCCAGTTGGTTGGTAAATAACGTCAAAAGAGCGTAAATTTAATCTACTTTTTCGGAATTAATCTGGATCGTGAATTATTTTTACATTAGAAAAGATAAACGCGTCATCTATAGGAATAATTACACTTTACCTGCTTAGTTTTCCTTTCGTGTCTCTTCTTTATTACGTTTGTACGTTATTAACAGCATTTAAAGGTGTCAGGGAGTGTCAGGAAATGGTGCCCGACGACCTATGACGTTCGAACGACATTAAACCTATATTAATATGTGTCAGGAAATGGTTATTCAATGATCGCTAGTGCAGACCCCTTGCTGATTTACTGGAAAAATGAATTGTACAAATTCATGCAAAATCAAGGTTGTAAAGAAAAACAAATTTTATTCTTAAATTGAATTTGAGGCTAATATTGATGTACAAAAGTACTTTTAAAGTAATCGTTTCGCGCAGTGGAAAATGAATGGGAGAAAAATATAAGGCAAGTCTAAGGAAGAGAGAACGTGATCAATCAAAACAAAACAGACATCAACAAAAAAATAAAAATAAATAAACGAGTGTAAAATGAACTGAAATATACTTACAAGTGGCATAATCTGGGGTTAAAGTAGATAATTAAACCTAAAATATTGCAAGATTTGACGACATTTGATGAATTTTTCCACCGTAGAAAATTCCCGGAGGTATTTTACCGCACTAATAGACACACACACGTGACAAATCCATTCACATTCGCTCTCGCAATTCCCAAACAAAAGTTGGCGTAAATTTCGTCTCGGGCCAAAACGGGTGCAAACAGCTGGAATCAACGAGAGTTGTGATCTGAATGCCGCTGACGATGCGGCATTGTTTTTATTAAAACATATGGCTTATCGAGCACCGGCAGCGTAATTCACTTACCCCAGCGAGTTTAACGATAATACAATTACGAAAAATAACAGTTTGAAAAACAGGAAATAATAAAAGTGGGGCTAGATTGCTAAACGATGGAACTAAGGAGGAGGCGAAAAGCAGATGGCAAGTTGAGCAATATGATGTTTTGGGTGTCCATTTTTAGTCTTTATGGTAATGTTTGTCATTCGATCGTTGTGTTACGCGTGTAATTAGAAAATATTCTCGAAGTCGATCTACGGTTAACCACGGGCAAAAAAATCGCTTACAATTGCATAATGATTGACCAAATAATTTTTTTTTTATCTCGGTTGATTTATCGTACATTCTATTTAATCCTGGAATATTTATCTCAATTTTTGAAGTCAAATTAGTTTCACTCGACGAATACGCATTTTTAGCGTCGTGTTTGATCTACTCCTTACCGCGAGTTCCATTATAACACAAAGCAGGGATAACTTAGAAGAATTTTAAAGAATATCCGTTCATAGATTGCTGCTGTAACTTATTAACGATACTGAAACTAGAACGCAGCTGTGCGAAACTGGTAACAAAACCGCACGACCCCATTTGTAACTTACGTCATAGTTTGGATGGTTTTCAAAAAAAATAAATTTATCTGAGAGGACTTATTTTTACTTTGGTTTATTTATTTTTGTCTTTTAAATAAATAATTACTGTAGATTATTCAGTTATTTGAGTACCGGTATTGTGTTGCAAGTGGTTGCACACACCGCGCAATGTTTATTAACATTAAAATTCAAATTCAAAAATGCAAAATTTATGACAAAAAAATTATTTTTTAAATCATGAGTTTTTTGTTTTTTTTAAATATTATCTAAGAGTCAATAGTGCGAGTACGACGACGTTGAAACCAAGCGTAAGTTTTGAATAATAAAAATTCTATTATTTCGGCAAAAACAAGCGCTGATAAGCATAGGAAAAACCCCCAAAAAGCGAACAGATCGCTCACCAATGCGGGAAAAGTGTAGGAAAAATATTCAGATACAATTACTCGAGTATTGTCAGCGAATTTGATCGCTAACCTAGTGGTGCTTGTATTATCTGCTTCTGAGGTACTGCCCATTAAGCTGGGTATTATATAATCTAGTGATATTTGATATATTGTACGTTTACACACTGGTCTTCCGTGAAATGCCAGTTCCGTGATGCTTCGTTTGCTTACTGATTGGTACTCGTTTAGCGATGAAGTAAATTCACCAAAGGTGTTGCACTGTGGAAACTTGTTAGAAAGAAATGGCAACCTGCCAGCAAAGCTAACGTGAATATTTGACTGGGTAATTTGCCAATATTGGCTAAAAATTCTCACCTACAAATATCATGTCTGAGAGTACTTAAGAATTTCTTTTTCAGTCGCTCTTTTTCAGAATTGAGGTCGTAGCACTCTCTGCCTGGGATATTCTGCAGCTCAAACTAGAAGTTTAAAAAAAAAAAAAAAAAAAAAAAAAAAAACTATTATCTGATGTGGTTTAGTTTAAAATTTTTCTATGCCTTACTACTTCTTCTCGAATTTTTATTTGTGCAGAATAATTTGTTGGCAAAAATTCCATCTCCTGACTAATTATTTCGTACTCGTATATCCCCAACCCAGATTCTCCATGAGGAATAAACTAGAATATTATTTGCAATTTTATCGAGGTTTGGGTTATAAATTAGATATAATTTAGAACGAATGAATTTACTGCGATAACTGATAATCCTAAAGCTTCGCGAATTTCAATTCGTAACACAGTCAGCAGGCTTAAATATTTAACTTCTCTGACTATAAATAAAAAAAAGGATAAGTTGGATATAAATTCAATGTAAACTTGATCTTACTATGTTTTATGACTACGCAGTTTCCCATAACAGTGTGTCGTTTAGTAATCACGAAATTACTGGAATCATTCAACTCGTCAGTAAACTAATTTTCCAGAGCACACATGAATATTCCATTATGTAGGATTTTTCTTTGGGTTTACAACGAGTAAATAAATATAAATACACACCGTAATTTTCTTCGTAACTGAAATAAAACTACACTTATCCCAAACTTGCTGTACGTTGATGTCAAGTTTTTGAAAGGCAATCTCGTTTATGTCACGATTTGAAATGTTTTTCTCATCACTTTTTTTTGTGATTTCTTTTAAAAGCATTTTAGTGTAGCAATCTGGATCAAATACACAAATAGAAATTGGTGGAAACTGCACTTTGTCTTTGCGTTCGATAGTGGTTTTCGAAGCTGTAGGATGTCTAAAATATTCTCGAAGACGATCCACGGTTAACCACAGACAAACGATCCCACAAAATAGCATTACGATGAACCAGATAATTCTTTGAGTTTTCCCGACTGATTTATCGCAAACTCTGTTTAATCCGGGAATACTTATGTCAATTTTCGGATTCGAGTCAGTTCCATTCGACGAACACGCGTTATTCAGTGTCGCGTTTGATCTATTCCTTACCGTGAGTTCCATTGAGATGCGGAGTAAGTGTTAAGTAGGTGCTAATATACGAAAACTTTTAAAAAATATCTGTTAACTGTTCGTGGGTACGATGTTGAAGGTGTATTTGTAGAATTGGGAAACTGCACACTCACAGAGAAACGAAACTCAGTGACCTCATTTGTGTGTCACTGTTTTGGATAGTTTTCAATATTTTTTTCTTTTCAATGTTCTCATTTTTTTTCATTAAAAATAACTACTGTACAGTTAAACTATTCAGTTAACAGGGAATTACTTGATTTGCCAAATTTGAATAAATTTATTGCTCGCTGGTGTGAAGAAACTTGCTTGGAATTGTGTGCTTGACATCTTCAATCAGGATGGTTCAGTGTCATTTACAGTACCTGTAATGTTACTTGCACCAATTTACATTAGAAGCAATTGTACAAAGTAATTGATAAGAATGAAATTAATTTTAATCGGCAATATATTTTATAGGAAAAATCAGTTGAATAATTTCAGTAGAAGGATATAATATTCAAATTATCAAATTCCAAGCTTAAAATTTTTTTTTAAAGATTACTGGTAGTTTTTCGATAAATTAACGTAGCTAACGTTTTATAATTTTTGTAAATCCTTGGTAAAGTGTCAGGATTAGATATTCCACCATTTCCGCAAAGACAAGCGCTGACAAACAGAGAAAAAATCCCCAGTAAGCGAAAAGATCGCTGATTAACGCGGGAAAGGTATACGAAAAATATTCAGATATAACTGAACTTGTGTCGTCAGAAAATTTGATCGTTAACATAGTTGACGAATTCTCAAGTTTACCATATGTTAGACTAGTTGGAATAACATAATCTACCGATATCGCGTAAACTTTTTCTTCACAGACGCGTCTGACCGACAAATTGCCACTTGACACTAAATTTATAATTACATCGAATATTACAGAAGTAGACAATCTAACTTCTTGCAAAGTTTTACATTTTGGAAAATTTTCCGGAAGAAACGGTAATCTGAAAATAATACAAAAATTTAACTTCGCACACATGCGTGACAAAGACGAAAAATCATTTACCTGCACACTTTATCTCTCAGCTCGCTTAACGCTTGCTGTCTCACACGATCTCTCTCTGAGAAAAGATCGTAGCACAATCTCTTAGTGGTGTTTTTGAGTTTAAACTTCGATTGAAAGTAGATAAGATTTTTAATATCGCAAAACATTTTTACTTGCGTTGGAAAAAAAAAAAAAAGTAAATCCTACAAATCTCACCACTTCTTCCAAGATTTTCAGTTGCGTGTCGAAACCAACCTTGATGAATTCCATTTCGTGGTTGAATAGTTCGAATTCGTTGACAATGAATTCTGGCTGTCCATGGGGTATAAACTGCAGTGAATTTTCGAGTTAAAATAATAAATTTATGAATTTTATCAATGAGTGCGGTATTTTTAACTCACGGTAAGTTCAAAGAGTAGATTTGGATCACGAATTGTCACTTCAACTTTTGTCAGCACACTTAAGTAGGGTATTTCTTCAGCTGATAATAAATTTTAAAAATTGGTATTTTATCAATTGAAGTAAATTTCATGAGAATAATTTTTTTTACTGTGTGTGATGATCACGCATGGACCCAAAATGGAATGTTTATTGGTAATTAAGTAATCCGTAGTATTTGATTTATCCAAGTTGCTAGACTACGATATAAAAAAAATAATTGTATTTTTGGTTATTGTAATGATTTACGAGAATATAATCTTACCACAATATTTACAAAAATATCCTGAAAGTAGGATTGTTCCCAAATATCTTTTAAGCTGGTGTTAAGTTCTTGTATCAAAATTTCCTCCACGTCACAAATTTGAGTGTAGTTTTGAAAGCATGCCTTGTTGATTTGGTTTTCAAGAGTTCTTAAATAATACACGTGATCCATCGCACAAATTGAAAACGATGGAAATTGAACTTTGTCTTTGCGTTCTACGAACGTTTTCGAAGCTATGGGTCTTCTGAAATATTCTTGTAACTGATGGACCGTCAAACCGACGCAAACAACCGCGCAGATTAAGACTATAATTACCCAAATACATTTTGTCCCTTTTCCGACTGATTTGTCGAATAGTCTATTTAAACCGGGAATGCTGATGTCGAGTTTGGGAGTTATGTCCGTTCCACAGGATGAACATTTGCGTTTTCGTACGGAGTTTGGTGTAGTTGTCGTTTCAGGCTCCATGTTCGGCGAATTGTTATATCGCAATACAGTATAGTGATCTCACTGAGATAATTTGGAAGCTATAATTATGCTGTCAGCAAGGGTGTGTCCGGTTTATTTACTTTTAGTTTTCGTGTTTTTTGGCGGGTGTAACCAAATTTTTCCTGTCTGTTTTATGTAGCAAGTTGACAACTAATATCTAACACAGAGCTTCTGGTTTTGAAAAAGTTTTGAAATGTTTCATAACGCTGGTAATTAGTCGAACAAGATGGTGAAATAACTCACCACGATGCATCGCGCATGAAACATAAAGCAATTTACAGTTGTAGGCTTTTTGGCAGGATAGCAACGAGCTTACGGAACTCAGATTGAAGTGAATTTTTAGTTTAAAATGCCGTGGTTGTTGAAAAGCGAGACATGTAGTCTTACATCGACTTAACTGGCGTGTAGATTAGAAGTATAGTGGTCGTTTCGTAATTTGTTCGCCTTTAATTTGGGTGCGCCTTTTGCTGTTAGTTTATTTACTCTAATTAGGTGAATGCTAATTGCATTTACCACAAATTTTCGTTATATAAAACTGAGGGAAAGTTAATTGTGTAGAAATATTTAATGCAATGCTGAATTGAAGTGGTTTGTTTGTCAGTTGCGAATAGAAGATTCGGGCTCGTGATGTAAAAATTTAAACTGAATGGTGTTAGTTTTACCATTCACGGAAACGGTAGAAAAGAGTGAATACAATTTTAAACCGTGAAAATTTTTTATTGGAAATAATGTGCAGAATAATATAGCATGATGATAATGTTTACACGGTTATACATTTCAAAGACCATTCATAGTAATTCGTTAACCGAGGCATGTATTGTACACAGAAGCTGTTACTTTTATAATTAACGTTTTTTATTTTTTCAAACAAATGGTAGATTGTAAGGATTAAGTATTCTACTATCTCAACAAAAACGAGCGCTGACAAACAGAGAAAAAAGCCCCAATAAGCAAAAAGATCGCTTCTGAGATACTGCCCACTCAGCTGGGTATTATATAACCTAGTGATATTTGATATATAGTATGTTTGCACAGTGGTCTTGCGTGAAATGCCAGTTCCGTGATACTTCGTTTGCTTACTGATTTGAACTCGTTTAGCGATGAAGTAAATTCGCCAAAGGTGTTGCGCTGTTGAAACCTGCTAGAAAGAAATGGCAACCTGCCAGCAAAGCTGACGTGAATGTTTGACTGGGTAATTTGCCAATCCTGGCTAAAAAGTATCACCTACAGACACTATGATTGAGGCTACTTAAGAATTTCTTTTTCTGTCGCTCTTTTTCAGAATTGAGGTCGTAGCACTCTCTGCCAGGGATATTCTGCAGCTCAAACTACAGTATAATTTAAAAAAAGAAATTATTACCTGATGTGGTTTAGTGTAAAATTTATCTATGACTTACTGCTACTTCTCGGAATTTTATTTGTGCGTAATGATCTGTTGGCACAAATTCCATCTCCTGACGAATCATTTCGTACTCGTATATCTCCAAACCAGATTCTCCATGAGGAATAAACTAAATTATTATTTGCATTTTCATCCTAGCATTGGGTTGTAAATTAGACATAATTTTAATGGAACGAAATGAATTTACTGCGATAACTGACAATCCTAAAGCTTCGCGAATTTCAATTCGTAACACAGTCAGCAGGCTTAAATATTCAATTTCTCTAACTATAAATAAAAATGGATAAGTTGGAAATAAATTCAATATACACTTGAATTTAAATCTCTTACTATGTTTTATGATTACGCAGTTTCCCATAACAGAATGTCGTTTAGTAACCATGAAATTACTATTACTCGAATCATTCAACACGTCAGTAAACTAATTTTCCAGGGCACACATGAACATTCCAGTTACCTAGGATTTTTCTTTGGGTTTACAACGAGTAAATAATTATAAATACATACCGTAATTTTCTTCGTAACCGAAATAAAACTACACTTATCCCAAACTTGCTGTATGTTGATGTCAAGTTTTTGAAAGGCAATCTCGTTTGTGTCACGATTTGAAATGTTTTTCTCATCACGTTTTTTCTGATTTCTTTTAAAAGCATATTAGTGTAGCAATCTGGATCAAATACACAAATAGAAATTGGTGAAAACTGCACTTTGTCTTTGCGTTCGATAGTGGTTTTCGAAGCTGTAAGATGTCTAAAATATTCTCGAAGACGATCCACGGTTAACCACAGACAAACGATCTCACAAAATAGCATTACGATGAACCAGATAATTCTTTGAATTTTCCCGGCTGATTTATCGCAAACTCTGTTTAATCCGGGAATACTTATGTCTATTTTCGGATTCGAGTCAGTTTCATTCGACGAACTCGCGTTATTCAGTGTTGCGTTTGATCTATTCTTTACCGTGAGTTCCATTGAGATGCGGAGTAAGGTGCTAACGTACGATAACTTTTAAAAAATATCTGTTAAATGTTCATGGGTACGATGTTGAAGGTGTATTTGTAGAATTGGGAAACTGCACACCCACAGAGAAACGAAACTCAGTGACCTCATTTGTGTGTCACTGTTTTGGATAGTTTTCAATATTTTTTTTCTCTTAAACGTTCTCATTTTTTTTTTTCCCCTTAAAAATAACTACTGTACAGTTAAACTATTCAGGTTAACAGGGAATTACTTGATTTACCAAATTTGAGTAAATTTATTGCTTGCTGGTGTGAAGAAACTTGCTTGGAATTGTGTGCTTGACATCTTTCAATCAGAATGGTTCAGTGTCATTTATAGTACCGGTAATGTTACTTGTACCAATTTACATTAGAAGCAATTGTACAAAGTAATTGATAAGAATGAAATTAATTTTAATCTGCAATGTATTTTACAGGAAAAATCAGCTGAATATTTTCAATAGAATGATATAATATTCAAATTATCAAATTTCAGGCTTACAATTTTTTTTAAAGATTACTGGTAGTTTTTCGATAAATTAACGTAGCTATCGTTTTACAATTTTTGTAAATCCTTGGTAAAGTTTCAGGATTAGATACTCCACCATTTCCGCAAAGACAAGCGCTGACAAACAGAGAAAAAATCCCCAGTAAGCGAAAAGATCGCTGATTAACGCGGGAAAGGTATACGAAAAATATTCAGATATAACTGAAATTGTGTCGTCAGAAAATTTGATCGTTAACTTAGTTAACTCAATATCAGGTTTACCATATTCTAGACTAGTTGGAATAACATAATCTACCGATATCGTGTAAATCTTTTCTTCGCAGGCGCGCCTGATTGACCAGTTGCCACTTGACACTAAATTTCTAATTACGTTGTATGTTTTAAAAATAGACCGTCTAACTTCTTGCAAAGTTTTACATTCTGGAAAATTTTCCGGAAGATACGGTAATCTGAAAATAATGCAAAAATTTAACTTCGCATACCCGTATGATAAGGATGAAAAATCATTTACCTGCACACTTTATCTCTCAGCTGGTTTAACGCCTGCTGTCTCACACGCTCTCTCTCTGAGCCAAGATCGTAGCACAATCTCTCAGTGGTGTTTTTGAGTTTAAACTTCGATATAAAGTAGACGAGATTTTTAATACCGCTAAATATTTATACTTGCATTGTAAAATCTCACCACTTCTTCCAAGATTTTCAGTTTCGTCTCGAAACCGATCTTGATGACTTCCATTTCGTGGTTGAGTACTTCGAATTCGTTGACAATGAATTCTGGCTGTCCATGGGGTATAAACTGCAGTGAATTGTCGAGTTTAAATACTGTAATAAATTTAATAATTTTATCAATGAGTGCGGTATTTTTAACTTACGATGAGTTGATAGCGTAGCGTTGGATCACGAATTAACACTTCAAGTTGTGTCAGTATACTTAAATAGGGTATTTCTTCAGCTGAAAATAAATTTTTTTAAATAGGTATTTTATCAATTGAAATAAATTTCATAAGAATAATTTTTTTTTACTGTGTGTGATGACCACGCAAGGACCCAAAATGGAATGTTTGTTGGTAATTAAGCAATCCTTAGCATTTGATTTATCCAAGTTGGTGGACTAAAAATGGCACAAATTTTTTTTATAATATTTGTTATTGTAATGATTTACGACACTTTGTTTGCGTAGTGGAGTTCAAGACTATAATCTTACCTCAATAAATACTGATACATCCTGAAAATAGAATTGATCCCAAGTATCTTTGAAGCTGGTGTTAAGTTCTTGTATCAAAATCTCCTCCACGTTACAAATCTGAATGTTGTTTTGAATGCATGTCTTCTTGATTAGGTTTTCAAGACCTTTTATATAATACATGTGATCCGTCACACAAATTGAAAACGATGGAAATTGAACTTTGTCTTTGCGTCCTACGAATATTTTCGTAGCTATGGGTCTTCTGAAATATTCTTGCAATTGATGGACCGTCAAACCGACGCAAACAACCGCGCAAATTGAGACTATAATTACCCAAATACATTTTTTCCCTTTTCCGACTGATTTGTCGAATAGTCTATTTAAACCGGGAATGCTGATGTCGACTTTGGGATTTAAATCAGTTCCACAGGACGAACATTCGCGTTTTCGTGCGGAGTTTGGAGTAGTCGTCATTTCTGGCTCCATGTTCGGCGAATTGTTATTTCGCAAAAGTGATCTCACTGAGAGAATTTACACGCTATAATTTATGCTGTCAGCAAGGGTGTGTCCGGTTTATTTACGTTTAGTTTTCGTGTTTTTTGGCGGGTGTAACCAAATTTTTCCTATCGGTTTTATGTAGCGAGTTGTCAACTAATAACTAGCACAGAGCTTCTGGTTTTGAAAAAGTTTTGAAATGTTTTTCTTGACGCTGGTGATTAGTCGAACAAGATGGTGAAATAACTCACCACGATTCACCGCGCTTGAAAACATAGAGCAACTCACAGTTGTAGGCTTTTTGGCGGGATAGCAAGGTGCTTACAGAACTCAGATTTTAGTGAATTTTTAGCTTAAAATGCCGTGGTTGTTGAAAAGCGAGGCATATAGTCTTACATCGACTTAACTGGCGTGTGGATTAGAAGTATAGTGGTCGTTTCGTAATTTGTTCCCTTTAATTTTGGTGCGCCTCTTGCTGTTATTTTATTTACTCTAATTACGTGAATGCTAATTGCATTTACCACAAAGTTTCGTTATTTAAAACTGAGGGAAAGTTAATTATGTAGAAATATTTAATGCACTGAATTGAAGTGGTGTGTTTGTCAGTTGCGAGTAGTAGATTCGGGTTAGTGATGTAAAAATTTAAACTGAATGGTGTTAATATTATCATTCACGGAAACGGTAGAAATAAGTGAATACAATTTTAAACCGAGAAAAATTTTGTTGGAAATAATATGCAGAGTAATATAGCATGATGATGATGATGTTTACACGGTTATACATTTCAAAGACCACTCATAGTAATTCGTTAACCGAGGCATGTATTGAACACAGAAGTTGTTACTTTTATAACTAACGCTTCTTGATTTTTTCAAACCAATGGTAGATTGTAAGAATTATATATTCTACTATTTCAACAAAAACGAGCGCTGACAAACAGAGAAAAAAGCCCCAATAAGCAAAAAGATCGCTTATCAATGCTGGAAATGTGTAGGAAAAATATTCTGACGCAATATGAGTCGTGTCGTCAACAAATTTGACGATCAGTTTAGTATCTGTACTATCGTTAACACCGTCATTGAAGTCGGAATTGCTCAGTGGAATAGCGTAGTCTACCAATACTGCGTAAACCCGTTCTTTGCACGCCCGCCTGACAAACCAACTGCTATCTCCTATTAAATTTCCAATTATTTTTTTTGATATGTACAATGAGTTTTTTACGTCTTCTAATGATTGACATTCCGGAAAATTATCGGGCAGAAACGGTAATCTAGAGACAGTACGAAAATGCATATTAAGTGCGATACCTTATTTTTTTCCAACGGTACTTACCTGCACGTTTTATTGGTGAAACTTTCTAACGCCTGCTGTCTCATACGGTTCCTCTCCAAGGCAAGATCGTAGCAAAATCTGTCAGTGGTGTTTTGGAGTTCAAACTATGGCAGAGATTACATGTGTTTATATTTACATTGTTAAAAATTTTATCTTTTACCACTTCTTCCTGAATTTTTAGTTGCGTGTCGAAACCTATGTTAAAGAATTCTACTTTGCGGTTGAATATATCGAATTCGTTGACGTTGGATTCTGGTTCTCCGTGAGGTATAAACTATAGTTAATTTTCAAATTTGAATTACTTGTAGCAAATTTTGTTAGTATTTTGTTGAGTGGTACATTTTTAACTCACGGCTAATTTCTCGCCTTGGTTTTGAGTCCGGATAAATACTATAAGTTCCGTCATCACGCTTAAGTATGACATTTTTTCAGCTTAAATAATATTTTAAAATTAGTGTACAGTATTATATTTCTAAGTACTGTACAATCAAATCCGCTTAAGTGGGACACTAGTTTAGTTGGAGCCGTTTATTTGGGACAATAAAGTAGACATTGGCTGCTTTGAGATCTTCCAATTTCATTGCCAAAGTGGCTAATTATGAGTACTAAAGTAGCTACACAATAACTACTGTGGCCAAATACTAACTAAAGTGATTCGAATTTGCGATTTTTTGACATTTTTCCGGGAACTTCGATTTTTTGGGACAGCCGTTGAGTGGGACAAAATGGTCTGGTCCCGACATGTCCCAATTAAGCGGATTCGACTATAAATGTTTTGAGCAAAATTTATTTTTACTAGGTGTGACGATCATACAAGGACCCGTACTGGAGTGTTTACGAGTAATCACGTAATTCGTAGTATTTGATTTGTTTAAGAAGTTGCTAGACTGTGACCGTTACACAAAAAATTTGTTTCATCATTGCTGTAACTAATTATGACGATAATCTTACCATAATATATACATAGAAATGCGGAAAATGACACTGATCCCAAATTTCTTCTAAGCTGACGTTTAGTTTTGGTATTGGTACCTTATCTACGTCACAGTTTTGAGTGTCGTTTTGGTTACATTCCGTCTTGACTTGGTTTTCAATTGCTTGTATGTAACAATCTCGTCGAACCGAACAAATTGAAAACGAAGGAAATTGAACATTGCTTTTACGTTCCACATACGTTTTCGAAGCAATCGGTCTTCTGAAATATTCTTTCAACTGATGAATTGTAAAACCGACGCAAACAACCGCACAGATTAATAAAATAATTACCCAAATACATTTCGTCCCTTTTCCGACTGATCTGTTAAACAGTCTATTTAAACCGGGAATGCTAATCCCGAGTTCTGGACTTAAATCTGTTCCGCACGATGAACATTTGCGTTTTTGAGATGAATTTGGTGTAGCCGTCATTTCAAGCTCCATTGTCATCGAGCCTTTTCATCGCAATGCTATCCGTGTTGATGAAAATTGCAGACACTCGTTTATTCTGTCAGCAAGGATGCTTTTGGTTTATTTATTCATGAAAGTTTTTTTTGGGTGGAACCGAGCTCTTCCTGCTACTTGTTGTTGGGAAGTTGTCAATTGCTACCATCGTCAAATTCCATTTTCGCAGCGCTGTCATACTGCAGTGCAGTTTGCTATGAGAGAAACTGCAAGCTGTAGTTATTCTTTTGCAAGGATTCTCAAGGCCGTTTTATTTATTTACACTACTCATGTTGAGTGCTATCTAATTCACTCTATTGGTTGTTGCTGGGTAAACTGTCAACCAATGTTTAGCTTAATGTACTCAGGAAGTTTCGGGTGTTATTTGTAAATGTAATACTATCTTATAAATTTTTTCTAACACTGATAACGCGTTCGCTTGTAAAGCATCCTCAAAACACAAAATCTGATAAATACAGTAAGTTAATTTTCACAATATAACGCGTAGAAATGGATATTTAGTGATGTGTTGTACAGTAGTCACACTTAGTTATTACAAAAGAAACAGTAAATTTTTATTCAATGATTAAAGACAACATAAATTACTGTACAACGTGGATATTGTATCATTGGTTATTCACAAATTATATTTAGTACCGGACTTTGAGTTAAATCCTTAACATGTTATGTTTTATTTATCAGTAGTTGGTACATTATGTATATCAGAATTATAAAGACATTACATAATGTGAAATATATTAAATTCAAAATTTTTTGGTAGTTAACAACTTATTATAGTATTGATCACTGACGTTATTAATTATACCGGTACTTCCACTTTGACCTTTTCCTTGCGACAT
>JAQIWS010000950.1:0-14358 GCA_034696085.1 Stigmatogaster subterranea | reverse complement strand
GATGTCAAACTACGATGCAATGCCTCGAGCTAGGCGTTGCAGCGCGTTATAAAGGAAAATATGGGTTATTCCACTTTGAAAGTGGCGGGAAACCCTAACACCATCTAGTGGTAGTTTTAGTCAGTATCAGCGCCCTCTAGTGACAAAATATCAGAAAAGTGACGTCATAAAATCACTTCGTCACAGTATGTTATTAAGTGTAATACAAATATTACAAAGTTGCAATCTTATCTTGTCAGGTGTAGCGTGGATTTTGTTATTATTTTGGCATCAAAGAGCATGATGGAATTTAAAAAAAAAAATCCCTTATGATGCAGGATTTTTGTCCACAGTTGTACATCTTTATTCATTTTTCAGGTTTTGATTATAATATTGCAATACATATATAATAGTTTTTTTTTTCTTTTCTTTCACAAAATTATTTTTTTAAAGTTAATTCAGTCACAAAAAACCAAAATATTCAAAAATTTCTTAAATAATAAATACAATGAAAAAAATTGACTATTTAAAATATAGCGCTGCCTATTTATAAAGCTATGTTTCGCCTATGTCATAAGTTAGACTACATTAAGATTAGCTGTATTAGCGTCTACCGGCGGCGACTCACGGTAGCTCTGGGAGTCGTTCAAGTATTACGTCATGAGTGTGGGGCTACCGGATGGGAGTTTGGGACCTGTTGACGCTATATGTAGGGGAGGGTTCTCGAACTTTCTTATGACGCAATGCTTGAAAATAAAATTTGGCCACAAGTCACTCCTTAATACGAAAAATTATAAATAGGTGTTATAAAATATATTGTTAAAGAATAGTCTTTTGGTTAAGGTGGAATTAAAGCAAGGGATTTGCTTCTTCTTATCGAATCGTAACTTTCTTTGATCCTCGACATGAGAAATCTGGTCAGTTCCAACCAAACAGTTAACCTCCGTTAGTAAATGTACAAGATCAACATCCTCAATGTTATTGTAAGACATTACTACTCGATTCCACGTACTTATAAACCACGATCCTTCCTTCGGTCTTCGGAATGAATAATGTCCTGAAGCAGATGAGTAAAAATATAAAATATCAGTACTAACTAAAGTTTGACAACCGCGCGGGCTTAATGGCTGAACGGCTCAAATACAAGTGGCGCGGTCTGGTGGCGTGTTTAGAAAGTGCTCGTTTTGAGTTTACGAAAATGTTTTTAAGGTAAAATATTTTAAAATTAGTGAGTGTGTCGCTTTTTGTTCACGAATAGTGTGGTTAATTAACTTTGTGTAGTTAAAATAAAAATTTTCTGCGCTGTCGGTACTTAGGTTTAACCAGGGTTTTCAGGTGGTTGAACGTGTTTAAACTTGTTCCAAGATGTTTACAAAACCCCACAACCCAAATTTTCATTTTCTAACAACTCCACCAAACCACTTTAAAAAAAAATACAATCCTTACCATCAGCGCAAGATGTCGCAACCAACATATCAGGTTCAGTCTGCGGAGGCACGAATGCTTCATCTCCCTCCATAACATATGAATCAAAATCAACTTCACTAAACAAATTCTCGTCTCCGTGCCATTCAGTCGGAACAGCTCGAATATTATTTGGCAAACTCGATTTTCTACCATCTCTTCGCGTTGCCTGACCTCCATCACTTCTCGTTCGGACGTGACGTATTTGAGGAACTTTTAGTAACGGGGTCGATGACGTGTCTTTAACGTCTTTAGAATCATGAAAATCTTGATAATTCTTCGAATCAGTCGTCGACGTTGATTTCGTTGAATTCTTCTCTTTCACTTTTATTCCGGAATCTAATTTCATTCCTCGACAAGCTTGAATGAAGAAAAGTTTTGGTTTTCCTTTTAAAGATGGACATTCTTCATCGGTGAAATATTTCCACAAAGTCGACACCGGGTATAATCCATCTTTAGCGTAGAGAAGATTACGTTCGCCGTGTGTAAACATGGCGCAAAGAAACATGTCGTTTTCACTGTGGTCGACTTGTTTGGCAACTACAAAATTTTCAAAATTTTTTAAAAATTAGAAAAATTCATTTAAAACCCAAAATATTTTACTCACTAGCTCGAAGAGTTTGCTTAATCGTCTTAATATCTTTATCCGTTAAAACCACGATGTCGTTTCGATCAAATCCCAACTTGTACAAAGTTTGGATGAATAATTTCTCATCCAACTCGGTTCCATTCCTCGGAGATAAATCCCGGTCGTTGAATATCTTGTGATTAAAGATAACTGCTTTTCCTCGTCTTGGAAAATCCGTTTTATAATCCATTGTAAACTGTTCGTTGAACTTCTTCGTTGATTCAATTTCACGCCTGGAAAATCAAAAATAAAGAATCAAGGTCGAGATAAATTTGACCTAATTTTACACAGTCGACATTTTTTCCGGCTTTACTGATAAAATATGACGTCATTTGTGGAAATTCCCTTTCCCGTTACGTAAAAAAGTGTTTTTAAAAGTTTTATCTTGATTATTCTTGACTTTGACTCACTTGCGATTGAATTTTGAATTTATTACGTGATCAAAATGATGTAAAAGTTTGAATAAAGTATGATTAAATAACTCACATGTTTTGCATGGGAATTTCTTCGGATGTTACTGGAAGTGGTGAAGTTGCTTTCAGAGATGTGACGAAATCGTTTAAGTTAAGGGTCGTCGTAGCCCTGCAGAAATTAAAGAAATTACGATGTTTAATTATGGTGATTAAGATAATTATGTAGGTATGGTAATTTGCTTACAGAGGATTAATTTCGTATTTTTGAGGATCGTCCGTGGTGCAACTGGAAAAGATAAGTTGGAATTAAAAATGAGAAAAATGAAAAATTTAGAAATTATGCAAAAGTGAAAAGTACAAATTTTTGAAAAGTCAACTAAAAAAATTTGATGTTAAAAAATTAAAAATTAAGGATTAACAATAAAATCATAAATTTTAAACTATAAACTCACAAATTTTGTAAACTAGAATCAACAAATTGAAATAAATTACTAAAACCAAAAATACTGAATAAAGAAATAAAAATTTAAAAACTTTCCAAAATTTAAAATATTCACTAATAAAAAATTTACATTTTAACATTTTATAACCACAAATTAACCAAACATTCATTAAATTCAATATAATTTTAAGTAATCACTCACTTTTCATAGAAATCATCCTTAAACACGAAATTAGTAAAACTACTAACACTAAAAATAACCAAAACAAAACATTAAAAACCACAATAAATCAAACAAATCATAAAACCTTCAACAAATTCAATCCAAAAACTCACCTGAAAACCTTCGCATCACTTTCATCTAAACTCGCCATTATTTCTGCAGTAAATCCGCCCAAACCAAAATCACAATCGGTAATGACTTTCCAAACACCGTCCCAACTTTTAAATTAATCAAATAGTGACGTCAGTTTATTATTTTAAGCAAACTAGGCGTAAATTTTGACGCATTTCACCATTTAAGAAACTTCATCGATGAAAAATTTGATAAAAATTTCCAATGACACACGTTAAATTTCACAATGCGATTAATCTTTTTTTAATATTACACAAATACAAGCGAAAGATAATCAACTTTGTACACAAATGGATAAATATAGCTTTAAATTAAAAAATAAAAGCCACAAACTGGCGCGTAAAGCACACTGAGAATACTTTTTAAAAAGCATACAGTAGGCCCAATTCCCTAGAATTTAAATTTTTAGTTTATTTTTAATGAATTTTGAATAATTTTTATTTAAAAAAAACTAACTGCGATCTTTGTTTGGTTTTAAAAGTAAATTTAAAAGTGCAGTAGAAAAATTTTAAATAAATTCGAGGTTGGGTTAAAGTCAAAATAAATGTGACTAGAGGTTGAATTTTTACGTTTTTAAGGATTAATAATATAAATATTAATTAGTTGATGGTATCTTGATGCAAGAAAGAAAATTTTTGTATAAATATTAATAAAAATTAATAATTTAAGTTGAAACCACAATTTTTGTGACTTTTTACACATTTTTTGACATTAGTCTTAAATTTTTTTTCCCAAAAGTCGAATGTCGAACTTTTTGTCACATTAAATTCATTTTTTAATTCAGTAAATTAATCAAAAACATAATTTTTTCCCCATTTTTCGACAATTATTTTTGACGTCACCAAAAATTTTCAGAGCAAAAACTCAAAATTTAAATAAAAATCAACACAAATCATGATTAAACACATCTATTATCAAACCCTGCGTAATAAATACACACGTAACCACTGCAAATCTCACGCAAACAAACAAAAATAAACCGATAAAATTAATCTCCAAAAAAAAAATTCACAATTCAAAATTCATAAAACACATCACAAAAAAACCAAAAATCAAATTTCTGGCTTTAATTTCGTAATTTTTAATGTTATAAATATTAAAGATGGTATAATTCGACTTTTTATATTATATATCACATTAATCAATACTTTTTTCAACTTTTTATTTGAATTATTTGAATATTTTTAATTTTTGGAAATATTTATATTGCACGTATAAGCCCAGAAGAAAAATTCTAAATTACCTGAAACTGTTGTAATCACAACAAGTTGAATAATTTAAAATTACTTCGAGATAAAAGTGTTACCTTATAATATAAATTTGTTGCTTACAACGTGTGGAAATCGTTATATTTATATATAAATTAAATTTCCTACAAAAAACACAAATTTTTTAATTTTTTAAATATTTAAATAAAAATTAAAAATAAATTTAATTAATTTAAATACCTACATTAATTTATTTTTCACATTTACGTTTACTAAAGGCCGCTTTTGGAATGAAATTCTTTTCCATTTTTTCAATTATTTTCATTTTTCGATCAAAAAAATGGAAAAAAGTTAAAAAATTTATAAATAACACAAAATTACATCATAACTACGTCATTATTTTAATTAACACGAGCGTTTAGAATTTCCACTAGGCGGTAAACTCATTTTCAAATTGCTTTTCATCACCGGTACCGTTTTTGGTACCTGGTTACCACTCGAACTTCTTCTAATCGAAGGAATCCGCGTGAGTAACCGCGAAGGTCGAGTCTTTGTCGAATCTGTCGATTTTTCGACGTTTTTGTCGAGGTTTGTTTTCGGTTGCAGTTTCTTTTTGTCCCCTTCGTTATTTGGGGATTGGGTGAAAGTTGTTAATTCGCTTTCACTCGCTGACCGATCAAGTGGCGACAAAGGGTGATCTTCAGTTTGGATTCTTTCGCTTGGAGTAAGTGTAACGGGTGTTAAAGAGTTCAAGGAACGAGTGATGTCGTTGGTTTGTTGGTTTAACCGATTGATCTGTGAAAAATAATGGAAATGATGAAAAATTTGTTTATTTTGAGAGATATTTTCGAAGGGATTTGAGTTTTTGGTGTTCAATTTTTTTCTAAATTTTTAAGCCACAAATTTGTTTTGAAGTCAATAATATTAGTGAAGGTTTTTTCCTTGTTAAATTTGATAAAATTTGAAATTTTGTGTCAAAAAATTTGATAATTTCAAACAATTTTGCAAATTTCTGAAGAAAAACGTTGAGTAAAATAATAATTTTCAAAGCAAATTTTTCACGGAAAAAATTGGAGAAATTGTACGAATTCACATTTTAAAACTTGTTAAAACATCAAATACAAAATTTGTACGCGTGGATTTGACAAGAAAAATTTTCTAAAAATTTTCAGGAAGAAAATTGACAAAATTGAATACTAAAAATTTGAATAAAAAAAAATTTAAAAAACCGAAAATATGCACGAAATTACAGATTTGGAATAAATCTTAAGGTAGAAACTTAAAAATTCAAAAGTCTAAAAAGTTATAAAAATCGTGAATTCAGTAAATTTTTATATTTCTCATTCAAAATGTAAAAAAAATTCACCAGAAATGACGCAATAAAATAAATTTACTCAAATTTCAAAACACAAACTTAAACCTAAAATTTACCTTTGAAGATGAGTTTCCGCTGAGGTCATTATTTTTAGAACTACAAAAAACAAAAAACAAACAAAAATTAAATCACCCACCAACAAAACAAAACCACATTTTTATTTTCATTTTAAAAATCAATAAAAATATCTTACACCATGAAGCTATTAAAAGCAGCGTGAAAACAACCACCAACTTCCATTAATCACAAAATTCACTTATTAAAATTTAAAACTTCATTTCCAAAACAACCTACCTTTCCTAATCTGAAGCTATAATCAGTTGTAATTAAAAACATTTAACTAATTAATTAATTAGTTGAACTTCATTTCACAATTACATAACCACAAACAATTTTTTTCCTCATTTTTAAACCAAAATTCACCAAAATTTAAAAATTTTCTTACCTAACTGTCGTTCCATTATAACTTCCCTCATGGTTCTGCGACATACTAGTTAGAGATAACCTTGGCTAAAACAACATAACAACTTAAGAGATAAACTGAACTACTCTACGTTAATCCGTTATTGAGGATTACCTTGTCTGTTTGCGTAGCGGCGTTGCAGGATTCTGATTTTGTAGGTGGCGCTGGGTTGCAGTTTGAATATTTGGTCTAAAAATATTAAAATTTGAGTTTTATTTGTTTATTGAGATGTGGTTATATAAGTAATAAAAGTTTTATCTTTAATTTTACCATCTGTTGCTGTAATAAGTGAATTGTTTTATCTTTTTCATCCAACTGCTGTTGAAGAAAAACAACTTGTCGACGAAGATCGGAATTCTCCTGCGTGAAATGAAACGAGTACGAAAAATTGGATTTTTTTTAGATTTTTGTTTATTTGGGGGTTTGGTTAAGTTGTAAACCGGTATTTGTTACCTGTGTGACTTCTTCGTTTCTTAATTCGTTGCATTCGTCTTTTATATTGCAACCGCGAGGTGGGTCACTTAATGCGAGATTGTGAAATAAACCATTCTGAAATATTGAAAATTGTAGAAATTTGATAAATTTCAGCGAAACATTAAAAATTTGTGCTTAAAATCGAATATATCACTAATTTTTAGTAAATTTGTGCTTAAAATCAAAGATATTCGAACTTTTTCTTCAAAAATTCGCGTTTTAAAGCTGTTTTAAAACACAAAATTCACAAATTTTTGCGAATTTAAAATCTAAAATTCTGCAAAATTTTACCGAATTCACGTTCAAAATTACATTAATTTCTCAAAATATTCCTTTAAAAAATCCCAAAATTTACCATTAAAATCCAAAAATTTCTTTTAAATCTCCAATTTCCTTACCAAAAAAAAATCTCCAATTCTCTCCAATTTACATTTCCAAAACCACCTCAAAAACCCCCAAAACCCACAACGTCATATAAAATCCATCCTTTACCTTCCAAATATTGTGCGTTTCAAACGGATTAATCGTTTCAGACTGCAAAACACCAAAAAAACAACCTCATTAATTCACACTCCAACTTTAACACCTCATTAATATTAAACATCATAATTCCTTATCCTTCACCTCTTGTATAACTCGCTTCAACTTAAGCAGCATCGTTTTCAAATTGGTCACGTCCTGACTCATAGATCGAAAAGACGACGGATCAATCGTTACCCCTCCATCATCCAAATCAGCAGCGGTCATCTGTCGAGGTGGACGCAAAATCCTAGTCTCAGGAGTCGAAATTGTGTCGGGACTCGACACCGTTCGAACTCTCCGAGATTTAGGCCAATTTGTCGAACTAAAACATCAAAAATTTAAATTTAACTTCAAACAAAAACAAAAACCTAAAACATTTTTCACCTAAAAATTCCCCCAAAATTTCTTAACTTACCTGACATTTTCTACCTGTACTTGGGCCGCAGGTGAGTAAATTTTATACAACATCACGACAAAATTTAAAACAGTTATTTTTCCGGAAAAAAAACCACTTTAAAAAAAATCCGTTCAAATTCAAACACAGCGTTCGCGGCTCGCGCACAGGTGTAAAAATATCTACCTGCACAAAAATATACCCACTATCTCCGTTGTAGACTCTAAAACAACAGGACTCTAACCAGATGAATTTCCTGCAGGTGGTTCGGCTTTTTTTGTGTGTATACTTTTTTAAAAACACCAGAGAGAATTTTGACCCGACTGACAAACCACCAGATCAGTCTATTAAATTCCAAAGAAAAGGGGTGGTAAGCTGTACTGTGTACTTACAACCTCCTACCGGTACCACAAACTTTTGTAACTGAAAAATTTTTAATTAAAAACCAACCGATGCGTTTAGCGTTTCAAAATTCAAACTGAAGCAAAATAGGCCCAATTTTTTTTTATCGTTAAAATTAAATTTTAGATAAAAAAAATAAAATAAAATATATTATATAATATTACCAGTCACTAGCATGGCTTTCGACTAAATTCGTCCATTCGTCGATAACTTCGAAAGATGCATCCGAATGTTGCTGAATTTTAAGACTCTTTGATCGATGTCTTGACTGCGCTTTCATCATTTCCTGAGGATTCGCTTCGCCGTCGTCACCGCAACTCAACCTGACAAATTAGGTCAAGAATATTTAGCTCTACTTCACCATTTAGTCACGACTTAATTTTTATCCCAACGCGCCATTTTGTTTTTCTTTTCCAACCCTCAAAAATTTTTTTTTTGATAACTCTTAATTTAAAAAAAAAATTCTTAATCAAGATAATCGATTTTTGTTTATAAAAAATTTTTTTTTTTTTAGGTAATTAAAGTTTAAAAAAAACAAAATGTCCGCTCGTCTGTAAATTTCACCGCGTGGGTGATCAAGTTTCAAGAAAACAATTTCATCAAGACCAACGTTCCAAATTCTTGTTTTTGTAATTTTCCTCGGTTAATTTATACGTTATACTTGAAAAACTAGATAAAAAGATAACATTTCGTGCTTTTTTTACCTTCTGATACTGGATTCCATTAAAGTGTTATCTTCTCCGTGGTCAAAGTCCAGCATGAGATCATTGGAATTGATACTGGACGAAGACGACAACGTGTCCAAAGAAGCACATCGAAAAACGGCCATTCCTTCGTTGCCCCCATCTGAAAATGAAAACTAAATTCAGAAATCTTGTATAAATAACAATAATTAATATTAATAGTATTATTAAATTATTTCGCATCATAATTATCGCCGAAAAAGAAGAAAATTTTCATTCCAGCTGCTGAGAATTAGCAACAAAACTGCAAAAAAATTGTTTTTCGGGTGTGAAGAGTTAAAAAAAACTAAATAAGATAAAAGATTAAAGTTATTTCCTCTACGTTAAAAGAAAAAGTGTTGGTAATTACGTCGGAATGAGTTTTTTTCTCAGATAAAATGGCGTCGAAAAAAGGTTTTACAAATTGAAAACAGACATTTCTGAGTAATAACTGAGTTAAAACAGACGTCTTAGTTTAGCCCGAACCGTTATTTTATGTTTTCATTCTTTTTTTATTTATTTTACAAAGCAGAAACAAAAAAATAAAAAAATTTTGAAAATTCCTGCAGTGAATCATTTTTATCTGCAAGAGTCAAGCGCCATTAATCTTTCACAGAATGATGAATATCATCCATACTCGATTTAGAAAACTGACTCAAACAGCGCTTAAAATTAAAATAAAACCTATTATTAAATACAACCTTAAATATATATATTTTTTTAATTTTAAGATTTGAAATTTTCAACCACGAACCTTCGGGAAAAATGTCTGGATCTCGTCCAAAATAATCTTCGCTCGCTCGTAGAAATTTCTGCAAATCGTTAGTTTCACACGCGATTAAACCTGGTTGGTCACAGATTTCGTCATCAATTAAAAAAGTGTCTCTTTCCGACGGTGGACTGATGGCCCCAAGATCCGTCGACCCCGGATGTGACGTGGAAGACTCGACAGAAGTCGTCGACGTATCCATCGGTTTTTCAACTTTCCCTGATTTTTCTTTCGGAATTACGATTTTTCCTTTATCCTTAACTTCTGGTACCTTTTTACAATACTTCTCACTCGGAACAACAACCTTAACTTCGGGTTTCTTTGGAACAACAACAACAACTTCGACTTTCTCTTTCGGCGGTGGCTCGTCTCCAAAATCATCTTCTTCATTGAACTTCGACGCGATAGTCTTACTCAAATTCCCGCTTTTTCTCAAAGGAACTACAAACTGATATCCACCAGTTTTACACTGAGATGTATCTTTAGCGCGGGTTAAAATTTTACTTAAATCTTTCGGCTTCGCTTTCGCTTTCGGCGCCATTTTCTTCGGAGATGGCGTTCTTTCTTTACTATTCCTTCCAATTGACGCAGTATCACTCGCCAACTCGCTTACCTCCCCCAAAGTCTCGTTGTCCCCTTCTTGCTTATGATTTTTATCACTGTCACTGTTCCCTAATCCTGAATCAAAATCCGCAATCCCTATATCTTCATCCGGTAAAGTGTCCGACGAAATCTGCATCGCTTCGATTTCATCAAATTGCGCCAATGGCGCCGCTGGTAAAAATGTTTTTCCAGAATTTTTCTTCCTACTTAAATCTCCGAACTTACTCCCTGTTACACTTTGGGGTTTAGGTAATCCACTTACAACCGCGGTTACCTTTGTCGGCATTTTTAATCCGCTTTTGAAATTTCGCGGTTTCGGCGACGACACCTCGCGTCGTGTTTCCGGACTGCTTTCCTGACTCCTTTTTTTCGTCGTTTGGTTACTAATCTCCTTCGTCTTACTTTTTAATCCGCTGTTTCCTTTCTGAACTATATTCGAATTCGGATCCGTCAACGACGAATTCGAGGAATGAACGTCTTCGCTGCTTTCCAAACTCGACGTGCTTATCGATTTGTGCCCGAATCGTGGAATTTGCGACTGAATTCGGTTATTAATCACGTGTTTCGGTGAAGTTTTAGTCGTTGTGATATTATTAGCGTTGATATTAGCGATTTTCGACTCGTAGTTCGACACCATTTCCGTCGTTCGGTCTTGGGTAAGAGATTTTAAAGATGGCGGAATTCGGCGTTTGTTGAAACCGAAGGAACTTGTGCCACCTCGGGTATAGGGTGAAATTCGTTTGCCGTTATCCGTTGGTGTCGATGTTTTGTCGGTGTTTGCCATGGTCAGGGTTGTGTAGCTATGTGAATGTTGCTGACCACTTTTACAAGAATAGCACGATCCCATTCACTCGATAGTGAGTTTGCCTAGGATTAAAAAATAAGAATTAGTGAAAATTGTGGTTTAAAGTGGGTTTAGATTAGAAATGGGAAATTTTACTTATGTGAAGTAAAAAAAAAAATTTTTTTTGTGGTACTTAAGTTGTAAATTTTTGAAATTTTTTTTTTTTTTAATGTAAATTTGGGTAAAATTTTGGGGTTGGAAGTGCGATTATTTTGAGGGTTTTTTTAATGGAAGATTTTGGTTAATTTTTTTTAATGGGTAAGTGGAAATTTGAAAAGTTGAGGAAAAAAGTATTTGTGGGTTAGATAATTTCTGAAATTTTGTATTTTTTAGAGGGTTTTAACATGCTTGTTTTTGAGTGAAAAATTTGAAAATTTAAAAAAATTTCGAGAAATATTCAAAAGTTTTAATAAATGCCGACCAAAATTTAAAAATTTCGCGAAAAATTCGAAAATTATCAAAATTTTTTTACCAATATTCCAAATTTTTAAAAAATTTCGAGAAATATTCAAATACTGTATTTTTGGAAAAAAAAAATTATAAAAAATTTCAACAATAACTCAAAAATTTTCAAAAACCAACAAAAATTTAAAACTCAAACTAAATTCCCAAACTCATTTTCCAATTATTTAACTACACTAATAAATACACTAAACAGATAACACCAACCATCATGCACCACAACTACAATCAAAACCAAACAAACCCAAAAACCCAACCTTAAAAAAAAAACCAAAACTAACAAGACAAAAGACAAAGAAGTTAAAGATACCTCATGATGAGGGCTGGCACACAAACACACAACCACCACCAAATTTTTGTGTTTTAATCTTATTTTCAACAAAATTTCTCTTATACGGTCAAAATCTAATCTTTTTTCATCTATCACTTCACTTCTCGAAACTTGTAAACAGAAGTTAAACCTAAAACAAAAAGAAAAGTTAGTATCACGTAAACAACAAAATCACACTTAACACTTTTTCTTAATAAAAATTTTAGCAAAATAAGTTAATAAAACATTGTAAAAATATTTGTTTACCACTCGGTGTTTTCAAAATGAGTAAAATTTAGGGATGAGTGAAGAGGAAAAAGAGGCTCTTTCTAAATTTAGCTTGAAAAAGAATTTTAAGACCCCTCAAAAAAAAACGAAGAAAAAATGGTGGAAATAAATATCTTGAAAGACGTTGAGTTGGGTCGTTAAATTTTAACGGATTATATTTAAAAATTATAAAAATGTTAAAATGATTTGAATTAAAAATGGCGGTTAAAAATAAATTTTTCGGATTTTGAGATTATCTTTAAAAGTTAATGATACGGAACCGTTATAATTGTATAAAATTGATTTAATTACCGTATATAATTATATTCCGTTAAGGATAAAGGAATTTTATCGGAGATTAAAATTTAAAACCAGGAAATGTTAAAAATAAAAATGACTCAAAAAATTCCATTTTTTGAAATAGTGGTTAACCGAAATTATAAATATAATTAAATTGTTAATTTTAAGCGATTACGGAGAAATTTTTATAAAATTTTGTAACGAAAATTAAAAATTACGTAAGGTGTGCTGGATTACGTGGGAGTAAAATTTACGCATCTCCGCGCTAGTTACGTCTAATTTCATCAACTAACCCTAAATAACCTAAATTTTAATTTGTTTTATACCTTATAAAATCAATAAAATACTAATTTGGTATTAGATAATGAATATTCTGACTAAAATTCAACGTGAATGAACCCAAACCACCCTGAATGTTGGCTTGACGCAGAACACTAATGACGCATTCAATGTCAAAAATGGTCGTTTACCACCTGTAATTGATCTCACCTGTGTTAGGATATAACCATCACCGTGTGAAGATGTTTATGAATCGGGAATAAGTGTTAAATCATTTAGAAACGATGAAATTTCATTATAATCAAAATGACGACAGCGAACGGAGAACCGCTCTACGAGCGGGAGCCATGATGCGCAGTACGGAGTTAAACCGAGATTTCATTACGCAGCTTACGTCATTCACATATGTCATCGTTTCAGTTGTAGAACTTGACGATAGATGGCCACGTGAAGCGGTTTGGGTGGGACGAAACTGAAAATTATTTATATTTTTAATTTTCGAAATATATACGCAAATAAATAATTCTACATCATAAAATTAACCTATAATTAATAATAAAAATATAAATCGTAATAAATCGTAAGTTGAAAATAAATCACGTGACGCAATCCTCGTAACGTGATTGGCTAATTTCAACCTTTTAAATGGCGCCCAGTCAATTCTCGTTCAGCAGGCAAAGCGATCGGTTCTGCGTCAGGCGGCGCTTTTTCCATGGCAATATTTAAAGGGCAGTGTCTGCCCATTTTCAGCCACGGCTGACCTTTGGACTTTCGGAATGTTTTCGAAGGACGAAAGGAATGTTTTACGGAGGCCTCGATACGGCGGTGGTGGATACCACCGACGACGACCGATGGTTGTGCGAGTTTGACGGCGAGGCGATTGAATTGAACGATTTGACAGCATGGCGAGCGAGCCAGAATGTCAATACGAAAATTGCAGAAACGCCCATTAAAGGTGAGCCACTTTTTAAATTTTTTTTATTTTTGCAGGTGGGGTTGAGGTAAGTTATATTTTTTTTTGGTGGTTTTTGAAGTTTTGTTGTTGGTTGTTTATTGGGTTTGTTTTTTGTTGTTGCAGATAGTGATCCATTGACTGAAATGTTAAATGAGTATAATTGTAAGATGGTTTATAAGAGGGAAAGTGATGAAGATGATGATGATGATTATGATGATTCGGATGATGATACTATGGAGGAATGTTCAGGTGATTTGTGGTTTTTTTTGGTGGCACGTGCTCGGTTCTGTTGAAAAATTTGAAAAATTTTCAGTAATATTTGAAAAATTTCAGCAAAAATTTGAAAAATTTGAAAAATTTTCAGCAAAAATTTGAAAAAATTGAAAAAATTGAAACATTTTCAGCCAAACTTTGAAAAAATTGAAAAATTTTCAGTAAAAATTACGTAAAATAAAATATTTTTGTTTTTTCAAAAAATTGAAAAATAAAAGCAACGAAGTCTATTATCAAAAACAGAAATTTGAAACCAGAAATACAAACAAAATTTGAATTTTAAAATTTAAAAATTAATTAATTTTAAATGTAAATTCAAAACCAATATTATTTTTCCGATACAGTATTAAAATTAATATACAAAATCGAGATAAGATAAAAAATAACATCACGTGACGTAAGTTACCATAACTACAAACCAAAAACAATAAATATCAAATTCACAAATAATCGCC
>JAQIWS010000949.1:0-14358 GCA_034696085.1 Stigmatogaster subterranea | reverse complement strand
AAACAGGAAATTATAGGTATAGAAACTTAAGTTACAACCTTACCGACAAAAAGTAAACACTGAATTCGTAATATTTGTTTTCGATAACGTTCCTCAACGGTTAAAATCGATAGAAGACTTTCTTTCACCTTTTACTTAATCGAAGTAAAATTATTTCGTCTCGTCGTTTTTGCTGTTTTATCAAGAAAACCATTTATCATAGAGTCTATGTCTTTATCTTGTCAAGCTTCAAATCACCAATTAAAGACAAATAAAAACTTAGAAAGTGGCGAAACATTGATGACGTGAATTGTTTGATGTATACTGTTTACTTTGTTTCTATTGGCTGTTTGTCTCCTTCTTGATTGGTTTGAGTGGACGTGTCCGGTTGTCAACGGTAACAGGATAAACAATTTTTCGTCGTGATCTTGACCACTGGTCACATTTCTAGTAGCACTGGATCTGAATTTGTGCTCAATTCCTTTTTTTATTGGTCTTACCGGATCAAACAAATTGTGAGTACCTTAATTAGGCATTTTTTAATGTCCTATAGTCTTACATAGAATATTTAAACAAGCATTTTATTAGTTTTATCAGGTTTTATTAGTAAAAAAAAAAATTGATGTTAATTAGCTAATTTAAAAAATTAATTTCATAGTCAACTTTTCCACGTGAAACATTAATAATGAAATTTATTTTATTAATATACTTTAGTATAATGGAATTTGAGACATTTACGTGTACAATTGGTTTAACACATCGCCCACGTTAACGTGACCATCAAAATCAATTTTATTGTAAACAACACAGCGACATCTGGCAACAACTAACCACACCTGAATTTATCTAATTTTTCAGGTGTCAACTTAACAGAAAAAAAATTCCAACAACGTTACAATGCAAACCAGCAGCATTTATCAGTCATGCTACGTTTTATTAACTCCATCGCTTCAACTTTACAAACGTAATTAAAACAAAAACAATGGACGCGCCTTAAACGAGGGCAGTGGGATAAAAAATATCCTTGGGATTACGACAAAAATCATGACTAGCAAACTTCCTCTTCCGGTTTTTTACATTCCCCCTCGACCACCTGCGAAACAACACGCAGGAAGGAGTCCACGTGAGCACAGTTGGTCGCCCCCGCCAGTACACAAACCTAAAACCCCGCCCCCACGTGTACCATCTCCGCCTCCGCCACCTAAACGACCCACCACTGCTCCGCGAGCCAAAACACCGAAACCGGTGACTCCGGCTCCGAGGAAGCCACCGATTGATTCCCGCGCAAAGCCAATTGGGAAAGATTTAAAAGAACCCAATGACGAGTACACGCAGCGGAGGCGGCATTCTGCAAGTGACGATTTAGGAGTGACTGACGACGATGAAGATGTGAGTAGAGACCGAGGAATCAGGAAACTTATTGCCATACCAGAACCGGAGATTATTACTATACCAAGACCGAGGTAAGATATTAAGGGAATTCTATTTTATTTTAAAATAAGTATGGCAGAATGTAGTGGAAGTTTTGGGTTTAATTCACAAAATGAAAATATTGTACTATTTGTGACCGGTCAATGAAATCGATGTAAAGTGTGTTTCAAATATCCCGTGTGAAATTCGAGGTGATTTTTCGAACGATTTAGAATAATTTATAGAAGTCGTTTAATATTTACAACTTCCCTGTCTGCGGTAACAAAATGTAGGGGAAAATGTCAACCAAGTGACTTCAGTTAACCTTCGTATTTATTTAATTTTTTACAGAATGGAAAAGACTGTTAAAAAACCTTCGACAACACCAGCTCCTCAGACGAGAGGTGGCCGGAAAAGTCGAGGAGGAAGACCGTACGGTTACGAAGATCCTTTGCTGGACGGTTATGGACGAGATTTCAAAGCTCGGCTGGTTACGTTTTATAAAAATGGCGATCCTTATTTCACTGGAATAAAAGCGTCGTTTAGGCCGGGACGAGATTTCGTGAGCATGGAATCACTGTACAACCATCTGACTTCTCGAATGGACTTGCCGACTGGGGTCAGATATATTTTTACTCTGGAGGGAATTCGAATTCGGCGGTTGGATGAATTTGAGAACGGAACCTCTTACGTGTGTAGCAGTCGACGGAGATACGAACCGATGAATTACGCTGCTGAGAATAAGAAAACTTGGAATCCTCATTTGAAATTTGAGAATCCAAATAACGAACAGAAACTGTTCCGTGCTCCGTCACCTCCTGTGAAAAAGATCAACGGAGTCCGTGAGAGGTGGTCACCTGATGCTCCTTACAACGGATCACTTCCTGGATCCAGAGAAGGAAGAGTTATCAAAGTGATCAATAATCTCAACCATAAAATACAGGTAAAAATAAAATTGATACTCATTTACAATTTTTCTTTATTCGATAGTAAATTTTAAAACCAACACATTTCAGCCAAAATTTGAATATTTCGAAAGTATTCACGTGTTAAAAAATTAATCAATAAAAACAAATTTGTTAGACTAAAATTAAGATTAAAAGAATAATTTATTATGCTAATTTCTCGAAAAAAAATTCCTGGTTGAGGCTACGATTGGAAAGGTAAACAGGGTGGTGGAATGTGTTATTGCACGTGTGTGTTATATTTTATTCATGCAATCACAATTTTTTTGACACTGGACTACTAAACCAGTAATAATAATAATAATACGTAGTAGTAATAAATGGTTGAGGTTAAGTTGTTGGGTTCGTGGCGTGACACTTTTGCAATTGTAAAGTTGGCCTATTTCGCAATTGAAAACGAGAAATGTGCGCAACTTTTCGTGATAATTATGCTTTAAGTGTCATTTGTCGTGACGAAATTTAACCATAATTATTGGACAAGTAGGTCGAGTGAGAGTAAGCAAAATTTGGGACAAATTATTGATTTTCCTACCTAAGCCAATAAAACAGTTTGAATTGTTTTAGATGTTGGCACGCGAGTTACAAAAATCCGAAGAAAAATCTGCGCAATAAAAGCATAATAACCTTGAAATTAATGGGATATGGGGTCATAATTTCGAAGGAGATTTTTATAGGTTTTCGGAAATATCAAATCGTTTTATTACACTTTTTCCGCTCATCGCCGTTCGTCGTATTACACCTAACACCGAATTGTATTTTATTCGATAAATGGCTCAATTTTTATTCGTGCGTGATTTATATTTTAAATTTTTGAGCAAACAAGAACGAGAAATAACCAATAATAATAACCTAACTCTTAAAACACGATTTATAATCACGACAACGCAGTTGAAATTTAGAGATTTTTATCGCACGTGATAATGACTAAAATTTTACCGACTAAAATAATAAAAGAACATTAAAAAAAAAGAGGAAATGAAGAAAGAAAAAAAAAGAAACACAAAGTGTAATTTGCTTCGTAACAAGCACTTGGATAATTTCCATGCTTTTAGCCTTATGGAAAAATCAATACCAACGCTCAATCAAATGCCATTGCACGAGTTTCCTTTTTTTATGGTCACTCAACTCTGATTTCATTGAAGAAATGAGAATATAATTTAATATTAATTTTATTTTTCGTTTTATTTTTATTTAGAGTCGAATTCTTCTCAATCTTCGCACTGCGCAGCCGTGGGAAGAAGTCTTGGAGGATCTCGGACAAGCACTTAAATTAAAAGGCGCGAAAAAACTCTTTACTCTCAGTGGACAGGAGGTAAATGATAACACTTCGTCAAAAGATAAAATAAAAATTATTGGAACATAATCTTAATTTTTCACATTCATTCAGGTAAAAAGTTTTTCTCAACTACGCAACGAATTCAAAGACGTGGAGACTTTCTATTTGGACACTGGGGAGTCAAATCTTGGGCGGATACTTCAAGGCGACCCGAGAAAGGAGAGTTCCCGCTCGTTAGAGGACCATCTACCGAACAACCATCGGGAGACGAGGGGTAAGCGACCCGGCAGTGCCCCTCCCGTCCCCGGGGACAGAGGTACGTACGGGCACTCGAGGGGACGGAGGATCGCAATGGACATTATGGGTCGACATTAAAGAAATGATCAGTTATTGGGTGATTTAAACGTCAAAATCGTGGTTGAATATTTATTGAAAAACGCATTTAATAACTGAAGTAAATTAGTCAGTAGCTTTGGCACTGTGTTAACTGGGGTTAGGAATGGTTAAGACGAGCTTAAATGGCAAATTGGAAAATGAATTCTTGCCTGTTGTTATTTTACTGTTCGTTTGACTATATTGCAATAATTGCAATTTTTTCGGTGTTACTTGCACAAGGTGTGAATTTAATTTTTTTTTCTACTATTTTTTTTTTCAAACTAAAATCGTGTAATTGTGGAGATGTTTTTGAGCACACTATTTAAATAATTTTTTTTTTTTGTTTAAACACAGACACACAAACTAAGTAAACTGTATTTTCACAAATTTGACTTAAATGCAACACCTACACACACTCGCATTTTAATCTATCTATCAAGTGATCATGATGTCATAGTCATTCATCTCACAGTATTTCTTAAATATTTTTACTAATTTTTCTTTTTTTAAACTCTGTGTACATTTCACATTATTTTTATTTGGTTAATGTTGTAAGGTATAATTAATACAGACGTGTTGAAGAATAAAAAATTTTTCATCTTTCAACTACCAAATAATGTTATCACTTTTCTTGAAAAAAAAAAATGAGTTCAAAACAAAGACCAGAAACGACATCAATTTCTTAAAAAAGTGAAAAGATAAGTAAGTTTTATTTTTAATTCACTTTTTTATAAGATAAACTAACATTCTTATTTTTCAACCAAACCAGACCTAACTTTTTGCGTCTGCTCTGGGAGATTAGGCTATTAAAAGAAATGAGAAAAAAGTTCATCCCATTTGTGCTTACATTTCCACAACTGTAATCGAGGTCCCCACGAGAGCATTCTAAAAATTTGCCAAACAAACAAATTTCAGATTTCATTACACGAGAACTAGTAATTTATAACAACAGGCAAGAAGTTACGTCTGGTATTGAATATTTGATTTATTATACTGTATATCAACGATAAAACTTTTCTTCAGATGACTTCACTCCCTGCGGGTTTTCATCAATTAATGTTTCTATTTTCAGCTGATTCAACGAGTAATGAATCCAGCAAAGTTGCACCTCCCACTGACATCTTCGAATCATACATGGCCCCAGTTCGAGTATTAATCAACGGAACCCGTCGAGATTTCTACCCCCCGCTGCATCAAAGACTTCGATCAGATCTCACCGCACCTGACAAATATCTCAAATTGGATTGGGTGTATCCTTGCAGTTGATTAGAGTAGTAAACAAAAATCGATAAAATTTTTGGGCAATAAATATAACTGGAAAGAATGTTTTAATTTCTCACGCGAAGACAGAGTACTATACGTTGTGAACTTGGATTGATTGCGCGTTGCTAGGCAGCGGGTAAATAAGCATAAACAACAAGACGTTAATACAAATTATATCAATATTGATGCATCGTGATGTATATAACAAAAGTTTTATTTATCTTAATATTGATTTAGATATGGTTACAGAGGTTACGACTCGAAACATAATCTTGAGATTTTAAACACGGGAGAATTGTTGTATTACATCGCAACGGTCGCGGTGTTGTTTGATAAGGTTAAACATAAACAACGCCACTACGTAGGACATACAGAAGAAATTACGTGGTAAGTAAATAATCTTTTTAAAACCGATTTACTGTATAGTAAGAGATAAAAATAACATTAATGTTCTATAATCTATATAAATATAATGTTAAATAGAAAGGATTTTAGAAATTATGTTGAGGTAGCGTTATTGATAGGGTAGTTTAGTTGTTCAAAAATGTCTTTCAGAAATTTTTCTCGAGCTCCCTGGGTCAATTTTTGACCACGTTTTATATAAGGCATTCGTTCTTCATGCTCCAGACTGTTCCATAATTTAGCAATAACAGACATTTTTTCAGTAACCTTCGTGTGAACTAACTTGGTAAAATGTTCCTTCGCATACAACGAAAATCCCAATTTAACCTTGTATTCGCAGTTGGGGGTGAACTCAGTATCGAATGTCACTTTCTTCGCGAGAGTCTCAGCTGGCTCGGTGTTAATTGCAGGATTTTTCGGCTTTTCGTCTTCGCTTTGTCCTATCTCTATTATTTCTTGTTCCACTTTTCGCTTTTTTGCAGGAGCGCACGACGCTTGTAGCTTATTTTCTAGCACATCCTTGCAAGGAATTTTTTCTTCAGGAAAGTTTAATTCAACCGCTTCAGATGAGGGAATTTCAGCAACCGTTGGTTTTTTGTCTCTCCTCCTTTTTGTCGACGTTCCAATTTTGTTATACGGATTACATTCGTTGTATAGTTTCTTCTCCTCTTCGTACTTTGCCTTATATTTTTCTTTTTCGTCAGAAGGTAAAGCCATAAATTTTTTACCAAGCAAGCTCGCTATCTCTCCGCACTTGAGCTTGGGATGCTTTTTCTGGACTTTGGGGCGTTCGGTCAAAAAATAGGCCATGAAGGGCGACATGGGTTTTTTGGCCGCCGGTGAAGCGTTGAATTTCTTCGCGTCGTCAACTAATTCGCTCAGGGTCCGATGGCAACGTACATTTTTCATCAACAAATTCCACTGTTTCTTACACTCGTTGGCCGAATATCCTCCAAACTTTACCAACTCCCAATCGATCAAGTCAAGTTTAGTCTGGTAATGCACAGAATCAGCTGTAGGTATAAATTTTTGCATTTCTGTCAAAAGCAATGACACGTCTTTCGAACTCCACCGCATGATGTCATCTGCAATTGCACAATATCGAAAGAATGAGAAACATATTAAATTATCGAAATTTTACACGTACACTATTACTAAAAACAACACTCGTTCCATTGTGATTTTATTCACCTTTACCAAAATTATAGAATTCAAGGTTTAGTTCGTCCATATTGTATTGATACTGTACAAATTGCATCAAAGAAAGATCTTTGCATATTCAAGGACTAGCACCAATACTTTATCAATGATAAATTACAATTTTTCACATTTGTTAAGAAATATTTCCTGAAGCCTAAACTGCTATACAACAAAGCATATACAGTACATCGTTCAATTACTTACTCGTGCTTGTAGGCAATTTACCACGTGCTCAGTAAACACATGAAGTATTTAACATGTTTCTACGTGGTTTACCGTGTTTTCGTCAACGAAAGTAACGTTAAAAGACTTAATTTTTACCTGTCAATATGTAATTCTTATTTGAACGATGAAACAACACCAAACGAAACGTATTATTAGTATTATTTTTTTGAACAAAGGAAAAGCCTTTCGATCGAAACTTTAAATGGACTATTGGACTGTAAAGAAAATTTCCACCGCGAGATGTCGTTAACTTATTGTTTTCGTATCATGTGGTTTATTTTACAAGGTCGTTAACCTCACGTGCTGACACAAATCGTGTTACATGTTGAAGAAAGAAATTTTGTTTTTCTGGCAATTAAATTCGTTTTTTTAATTTTGTTTCAGTTTGTCGTTAACGAGCAATAAAGATATATGCGCCACTGGCCAACGAGAAGGAAAAGGAAAAACAGGATTGGTAATGAGGTTTCTGTGATTTGCTAATTGCTTATACCTCGTTATAAGATAATTTAATTGTACGTTAAGGCTCACGTGAGAGTTTGGAGTACGCATAACTTAGATACTTTATCTATTATTGGCCTGAATGAAATCGATAATGGTGTTTCTGCTGTTGCTTTTTCCAGACTGGTAAGAAAATTAGTTTTATTTTTGAATACAAACATCATTATCTTATTTTTTGTATTTTTTTTGGTAGAATAAGGGAAATTATTTAATGATAATTGATGACAGTTCGGACCATGTTCTCACTGCTTGGGATTGGAAATACGAACGGATTTTGGGACGAACTACGGTAAAATTACTATTTTAATTTAAAAAAAAAAAATAATAAATTTGTTAAACTTTTTATTTCTTCAGACGTATAATCGAGAAGTACACGGAGGACAATTTTATCCTGATGATGACAACGTAATTATAACGTTTGGGCGATCACACTTAACTGCCTGGCGGCGACGAAAAGATGGAATGTTTCAAAAGAATGAATTATTAAAAGCATTCGTAAGTCAATTATTTTTTTTTTCGTAAATTTGAACCTTTGAACAAAACTGAATTTGTAATTAATAATTCAACTTTTATTTAATTACAACTTCTTATTTGACGTAAAAATATTTAAAACCTAGGGGGACAATGTTTTATGCATCGAGTTCGACGACGAAGGAAATATTATCGCGGGTGATTCGTCTGGGGCGATATCCGTTTGGGCTGATAACCGTGACGGTGGTTTCCGTTTAGCTCGCGAATTTCAAGCTCATCAGGTAGGTTGACTAAGCTTACGATTCCACCAAAAGATGGCGCTCTCTGATTTAGAATATTATTGCAGCGAGGGATCAATTCTTTGCTTATGTTATCTGACGGTACGTTACTTTCCGGAGGCAACGATCGATATGTTAAAGCATGGAGAAATCTACCGCAGTACAAATTAATGGCTACGGCTACGGTATAGCAATACTACGTCATACAATTGATTAAAATTTATTAATTCATTAATTTTTCTTGCAGCTTCCAGAAACTGCTGGAGGAGTTCGCACAATTTGTCCGCAAAAATTTGGTTCAGAAGATTCCAGCGTTTACGTGGGGACAACTAGAAATATGATTTTAGAGGGATCCTTGTATCGACGGTTTGCTGTAGTATTACAGGTAATTTTTGCCGTTGTAAACATTGACGCTTGTAATGATCACAAATATATTCTTGTGCATTAAATCATCAGGGACACTACAAAAATATTTCCGCCGTGGCTGCCGATCCCGAGTTTTCTTCATTTATCACAGCGGGTTACGATCGGTCTATTTGTAAATGGAGCATGCATCGTTTATTGTGGCGAGTTCAAATTGATGTGAGTTGTTAGAACAAAACAGTTGTTGAAATCTAAAATTAATTCATTTTACTGCTTGCTATTCAGAATGAGTGCACGGCAATAGCGTTTCATCCTTCAGACTTAGTTGTCGTTGTTGGTACGCAAGATGGACATTTTCTCGCACTCAATGCTGACAGTGGAATGCACATCGCGACAAATACAGTGAATAAAGCGCCAATTAATTGCTTAGCTTTTAATAAAGGTACCGGTAAAAGTGAAACTTTGTATTTTAAGATTGCTTTAAAAAAAAATTTTTTTTCGGTAGATGGTTCGTACTTGGCAGTCGGGAGCAAAGACGGAAATATTTATTTGTACTTAGTTACCAACAGCGGATTTGTTTACAAAAGACGTCATGTTATGCGGGTAAAAGTTTTACTAGATGCAGATCGATAAGATAATCTAGCTGGGGTTGGAAATAAAATTTCGTTTTATCTCAACAGGGAAACGACACATTGAGAAATATAGATTTCTCTGTAGATGGAAAATATTTGCAAAGTGACACCGACGATTACGACTTGCTATTTTGTAAGAATTTTGATTGCGCAATAGCAGACTATTGCTCGTGGATGGATAATTAAATTTAAGTGTTGCACTGTAATATTAATTTTTAAGGGTACATCCCTAACTTGGAGCAAGAAAAACTTCCTTCAACATTGCGTGACGTCAAATGGACTCGAGTAACATCTACATTGGGTTACAGCACCCATGGTATTAATTTTTTGTTGGAATTTTTGAATTTAGCATTTAAAAAAAACTTATTTGTTGTTTTAGGAATGTGGAACAACATCAACCAACGAATCCAAGGACTGATTACTTCGTGTCATGTATCTTCGAATCAGCGTCTCTTGGCCGCAGCTGACGATGAAGGCTACGTGAGACTCTTCCGATACCCGTGCATCAGTTCAAAGGTCAATTGCACTTAAAATAACTTGTTTACGTGATTAAATTTTCATCGCAAATGATTTATTATTAGCTACAAACTAACCTAATCTCTTTAATATAAATAACGGGTTGTGTTTTAATCTAATTATCAGGCTGATTATCACGAAATTAAACCTTACACTGGTCCAGTAAATGTGGTACGCTTCCTGTACGACGACAGTTTCCTCATTAGCGCTGGTGGAACTGACGCATCTCTCATGCAATGGATGCTCGTCCCAAACCGTTGAAAACTAATCGGATAAGAAATTTCAGGACAAATTGAATTAAATTTTTAAAAATCATATTGAAATTGGTAGGCCGTCCTTCAGACATTTCTCGCATCAATTCATTATTGTAACATTCCTTATACGGAGACTTAATATAAATTTTAGCTTCTTCCAATGCAAAGCATAGTTTGTGATAAAAAAAAATGTAGTTTTAGGTAAATTTTTAGAACATATTTTAGACATGTTTTTTATAGTGAGAGATACTTCGAATTTTTGTAGATAATCATTCCATTAAATTATTTCACTGGTACTAGTTTTAATGTACGTGAAAACTTAGCTTGCCAATTCCACTTCCAAGAAAATATTTTTAAGTGTAGATGTGTCTTTACGGCGAGAACAACAAGGTAATTTTAATAACTTAAGCACAAATGCAAGAAATATTTTCTTGTCAACTAACTTTTCAACTTATTCTCCATTAGTAGTTCTTCCAGTATTGTAAATAATTGTTATTAGTTCTTTATCAAATGCTTTGATAGTAATATACTATTTATGGTACCATTGCTGAACCGAATTTTACATTTAAGTTAAAATGTATTTATAAACATCGTCACAATTTACGGAAATAAAATTAAAATCCTTCAATTCACTAATAAAACGTTTATTATTAAACATTAAGTAAACACAACAAATTTATTTTTTTTCCTAATTAAACTTTTAATAAGCGATTTAAGAAATTTTTCATTATTTTCTTTTCGTAATAATTTTGCTAAAATATATTTTCTTATTCTAACAAATTACAATGTCTTTTTTGGATTCCTTTTAAAATTAAATCACATTGCTTTTTTGTGTAATTTTTTGGTAGATCAACAATTTTAGACTCGTCAAAAATCAGTCGACTTTTTTTGTTTTCAAATTTGATGCCTTTCCGTGGCCTTTTCCTTTTCCTTTGGTAAAAAGTTGAATTGGTCGTCGAAATCCTAAATTAATAAACTTTGTATAGAAAAAATATCAAAAAGCAAAATTTTAATTTTTTCTTTTACCTTTTGCCTGATTAAAAGGAGTGTCTATCACTTCACACGTTGTAAAACCGACTTCTTTGGATAACAAATATTCCGTAAACTGTTCGGGTTTAAGTTGAATAATCTGATAATTATGATATGTCGTTTCCTGCAAAAACAATAATGAAAATAAAAATATTTGTACATTGATATCGATTTTATCACTGAAAAATTTATTACTAACCGTTAATTTCTTTTTCTTCCTATACGACACCCACGACTGCGCTTCCAATATCATACGACCTCCAGGCCGGAGTTGTGCATAAATTCGTTTGAAAAGACGTTTTAACCCTTCATCACCCCAATTAAGATGAACCCATTTGGTGAGGCTGAGACACATAATAGTGTCGTATTCCGGAGTTTGGTTCTTAATTTGCTCATCCGAATCCAGGACATAATTACCCTGTATGAAAAATATATTATTTGGGAATTTCGGTATTGTTTGTTCGTCGGGCATCGCAGTTAGCAGTGGTCCGTAGCAAATGGGCAACGACATTGGGAATCTTGTCGCATCTTTCTCGTCTCTCGTAATATAATGCCGTGTATTTTTCCGCGCGACGCTGATCAATTTGCTGTCAATGTCCAACCCAATAATTTTTCGCGGTTCAAAATCCCGCGCAATCGTCAAGGTAAGAAATCCGACGTTGCAACCGACGTCTAAGACATCTTTTCCCGTAAACCAGTTCCGATTCATGCACTGCAAACGAAGGTCTTCTTCTATTCCTGCATTTCGATACCCATAGTATCGATCATAATTGCCGTATTGATACCGAGCGTCTTTTCGACGAAAATAAGCCATTTTTGCTTTTTTACTTTCGCCATCTGAACTTTGAGGTTGTTTGGACGAATACATAGGCGGGAACAAGTTTGTAACAGCACCGCTTTCTTTTTCCGGCTCATCTTTACCGCTGCGCGGATAAGTATTGGATCGTTTCCGCATTCCTGGTTGTGGGATCACTGGAGATACTATTTTTTTCTCGCTAATTTTCGATTTGGCATGTGATCGAGTTTCCTCTACCTTTGGTGTTGACGATTCGCAATCTGTTGGTAATAACTTTACGGACTCCGTTTCAACCTGAACATCGTCGACTGGTGCTTCGATGGATAATTCCGTTTCTCCCGAGCCGTGTTTTTTACGTTTTCGAAATTTGCGCCGTTTACTCTTTGGTGAAGTGAAATTCAATTCTCCATCATCTCCCGCATTCAGATTGAGGGGATCGTTGATATTCGTCGGTATTAAAACTTCGACCTGCGTTCGGTGTCTAGGCGTTGGCATCGGCGACGAATACGGAGTCAGTTCATTTAAACTCCTGTTTATTTCTTCATCCGCTAAACTACCCAAGTTTAACGGATCGTTGATATTTCCACCTAAAAGAAACTTTGTGGGCGGAACAATTCCAGTCTTGTTGCGCTTTTTAAACGGCGGACCACTGAATTTACTTTCATAGCTGCCAAAACTATGTTTTCGTTTACTCTTCACGTGTGCTGAAATATCCATCCCTTTCACATTCAACGCCTTTTTCACATTCACTTTACTTGGTTTTTTCGCTGGCGACGAGTTTAAATCTCTCGATTTGAACTTTTGCAAAGAAATGTCATACTTTCCCACAGTCTGTACTTTTAAATTCGATGCCATATCTGACGTCTCAGGCATTGACACGCACTAGATATTGCTTCTGGATTGTTTATATTTAATCTTTTCTTTCTCTGTACTCACAAAATATTTTTTTTTCAGTTCACCTTCAGCAAAGGGTTTTCTTTCCGGAGTCAAAGGGTACAACTTCCGCTAAGTTTGATTTACGTTGGTGCCTTAGGGGGGCGCCCACAAATGGCGCATTTTCGATCCTACAAGCCTTCGTGTCACGATACCTATTGCTTGTCCAGACTTGATTTTTACGCCAATCTTCGATCGAATAAATGTTTTTCACAGCTAACGAACTAAAATAAAAATATTAGAATAAAGAAAAATAATTCACATCACACACAAACCGTACTCATGTCCGCGACGTACTCAAGACCAAACTGAACGCCTCGTTTGCGCAGGGCTTATTTATAGGGACAAAACACGGATTCACTAAAACCTGAATCAGGATTTTTCTTCGACCGTTGTTGATCGATTTTTGTTTAAAATTTTCGTTGTTTTGACGATTCAGTGAGTACTTGGTACAAATTTATACGTGGTAGTGATTTTAATTTGGAAATTTGGAGGTTTCTAAACGTTTTAATCGAAGAATTTCGTTTGTGCGTTTTCGCTACAAGAGAATCGCCACACGAACGATTGAAATACGTTGATAGTAACGGCATGAATTTCGATTTAATTGCTCGTTTGGGATACAATTGACCATTTTTAAAGGTATATATCACATAATGGTTTGTATTTCATTGGAATTTAGCTGGACACAAAATGGCATTGATGATGATTTATTTTTTTTTTAAATGTCGACTTCTAATCAATAAAGACGATGTGCGAGAAAGAATTAGTTTTGTAATAAACGTTGAAATTTGAACGTGGAGATTTGTATGAATTGAATTACCGATTTGTGATTACGATTTCGCGATTATTTACTGTTTTTATTTTGGATCGGATAATTTGATTTACAAGGACATTGCAAGTTTGTTTGTAGTTAATTAATGCTTCCCGCTAGAGGTCCCCTCTATATTTACCGAATTTTGTTTTAGAAATATTTAATTTACAACGTTTACACTAAATGTTTGCTTACGAAACATTTATTTAACTGTGGTACAATATTAAAATTGACACGTAAATATTTTAAACAGGCGAAAGATAAACAAAAATGACTGAAATTTGGTTTTTATTACGTAGCCAATCAACGCTCTTCGTGGTGTTTGGGTCCCTACTTTTTTATCTAGGATACTTGTGTTTGTTGAGAAATGAAAACGAGCAGACGCCTGTGAAGTGTGTTTTTCTACAGTGATGTGAAAGTTTTTCCCTAAAATTGATTAACTATCCTCGAAATCGATACTTAATATTTCAAGCGTAGTTAGAGCAGTTAGAGTAGTTAAGAACGAATTTATTTTAGGTTACTTGAATGTGTTGAACACTTTAAAAACTAATTTTAAAAGTTAAAAGTTAATTTTATTTAATGGCTGACACTTCTAAAACTGAGAAAAAGAAAACTCAAAGTAACGAAATAGTTTTATTGAAATGATATTGAATTGGTCTTGTTAAGTGCATTTTATTTCTAG
>JAQIWS010000948.1:0-14360 GCA_034696085.1 Stigmatogaster subterranea | reverse complement strand
GCAGACGACGACACACACGAATCTTCAAACGAAAAACTGAGCACTAATAACGCAAAATAAACAGCGGAGAGTTGAATTTTTCTTTCGTGAAATTTTGAATGAAATAAAGACAAATGGTAAAAAAAAAACATTTTTTTTATTGACTAATCCCGCAGAAACTGGTAGAAAAAGCTTTGGCCGGAAGGTACACGGACCCCAAAGGTTGGAATTACTTTTTAAGCAGCTTAATTTCCTTGGTGTGACGGGTGGACGCTTAGTTTTGGCAGCGTTTTTTCTATAATTTCTTTCACGACCTGATTGTGACCTGTTGAAAAGAGTACCTGTCCCCCAAATGGCGCATCTACCAGCTCTTTAACAAAAATTGAATTTTTTCTATTTTTACATATGTGGTCCACCACATGTTTCACCATACCCCTAATATACCTAAAGATAAGAAATTTAATTTCAACATATTTCATGCTGGGTTCATCCTGCCTAAAGGAATAGAGAATGGGTTGGTTACTTGGCACGGGTCGGGAGAGGTGGCTGTAAACAAGATCTTTAAATTCTTTTTTAATACTGAAAACTTAAGAAACTGAAAAGTAAATAATTTTTTTACAATAATTTGTTAAATCGTTCCACGTGTTCATAGCGAAAAATTTCGTACCTGGTCTACCACAATGTGAACTGATTAATTGCGGTAAATTCGGAGTTTCATTTCCACTTTTTTTTAAATAACATCCTTGAAGATTAATTTCTTTGTCATTCTTAAATCTTCGTCCACGTTTATCTTACTGAGTTGCGCTTCGTGGTTTCATTATTTTTCCACAAGTAATTGGACTTTTTTTTCAAGATTAATTCTCACGTCCCACAGTTGTTGATTTAGGTTTGGGGTTGTCCATGTATTACGACATCAAGAATTTGCTTAAAATTGTACCCACCCACCCCAAAGTCATCGCACGTCATTATTGGCTGAGACGACCCACCCACCCACAATGATGACGACATCACTTGTTTTCAATGGTCAGTACAAAACATGTCTCCCCCATAAAAATGGACGCACTCAAGTAATTCATTCTTGCAGGTCATTTGCTGACCAATAAGTTGTGCTTCAAAAAGTAAGGGGTTTTGACGTTCCAAAGTGATGACGCCATCCGAAATATTTCCACCCATCCACCCTGTAATCTAAAGTCATCAAGGACCTTAGTCACCCACTCACCCTATTGATGTCGTAATATATGGACGGCCCCTTTATATTAAATGTGTTGTTTGAAATTCGATTGAAGACTTCGTTTATATACTTCTCAGCACGATTGAAATTGATGGTGATTTGTTTTTCATACACATTTGAATTGGTTGTTGGTTTAGTGGTTGGTTTTTAAGACGAAAATAATTGTCTCTGTCATTACTTTTATTGTCATGACAACGACAATTAAATATTATACAAGTTTGCAGACCTATGCACTTCATTCGTTGCGCTGTAACAGTAAAAAAAATAATTAGTTACTGAGCTTGATCAATACTTTACTTAATTTTTACCCAAGCATTTGCAGTTAAGTCTAATCGACTCCTGCTCAGATTCACATTTAAACCTGAGCTGTTTCCCTTCCATAATATAGTCGACTGTTTTTACACGGTCTTTTCCGTCGATTGAGTCTAAAATGATGACATTGAAGGGCGCGCTGACTACAAAACGAATTTTTTTCATCCACGCATTTCCCTCGTTCAGTTCTGAATCCTGCAAAAATTTTAGTAACGTTAAAAGAGGAATTCAATTTACGTTTTAAAATAAAGTTACGTTTTTAGGATAAACCCCAAAAACGAAGTTTGGTTCCAGGGCTGAGTGGGTTGTCAGAACTACCTTTTTAGCACGACTGTTAACTTTAAAATAGGACGTTATAATTAATATTTTAAAATTAATTTAGTTTTTTTTTTACTTTCACAATTAAAGTACTTACGCGAATTGACTTTTTCTTGGCGTCTCTCCATTTTTGATACTCTGGGTGATCTTGCCATAATTTCAACTGAATAACGATATAAGCTACTTATGTGTCCTAAAATTAATATAACAACGATAAATCACTGCGAAAAATATTGAGCAAAAAATTAGTTTGGTTTAAGTTAACAAAAATAATCGACAGATTTAAGTAAACAAAAAGTTTTCCGTGTAAAAAAAAATAATATACGTAATCCTGGGTATAACATTTCGTTGACACCCTATACAATTCACAACACTGAAATAACCCCCACAATTGAAATGTACGCGGCAGACGACGATGTGGAAAACCGATAAAAGTTCCTGCGCCGGACATCTTGAAAAACTTTGTGCACTACTTTTCAACCACACCACGGGGTCACCGAAGAATGACGCCGTCTAGCGGTGAATCAAAAAACTCAGGGGCGTCAGATATTACATTTTGAAAAATCATCACAGAGAACAAAATAAACAACACCCAAAAATTTCAACACCATTTCAGCCGAACTTTAAACATTTTAATTGACATCTTCACGAAAGAAATTTTTCTTTTTTTGTTCCAACCCAAAGCCTTACCACCCGTAAAACCCCGTGCCAAAAGAAGTATAAACCCCGAACTTTAACTCTGCTTAAAGACAACGTTTCTTGATTTTTTTTAACTTAAAATACCGCAAAACTTTTAAATTACTACAATAATTTTGTTTCATCTCCATAAACCTATTTCAAATCACGATTTTATTTATATTTTGCTTTTCGTGAGAAATTGTATCTTGTGTCACTCGCGTCTAGAGGGGGGGGGGTGTAAGGCGTTGCCACGCTCTCTCCCGGCGTGCGCTGCGTCTTCTTTGTAAACAGCTGACGAGCAGAGAGGAAGAGTTAAGTTTGAAATACAACAGTGAAAACATGTATATTGTGTGTGTGAGGAGAAGCCGCTGCTCCTCGTCTCTCCTCTCGGTTCGTCAGCAGAGCTGTACTCAGTCAGTGAGTAATAAAGTTTATTACTGAACGTTGCTTGCGATTCACATCAGCAACGTTGTCTGTGCGCGTCACAAAACAAACAATATACGGGTATTTGTATTTATTAAAACACAAGTTACATTTTTTTATCCTTGACGATCGGGCTTACAATTTTTAATGATAGCGACGATTCAACGACTCATAGAATACTTGACATTGATCAGCGTTTCCTCTGAACACAGCCACTTCGCACTGGTATTCGGTTAGCGGTCGAGGAACGAGACTTATTTCTTTTTTTCTTTTTCGTTTTCGTTATCTTTTTCCGACGAAAATTCACTTCTCGTTGTTACGGTCACTCTTTCCGTCATAGTTGCTGGAAACGGGATAGCATCTGTAATCTGGTTTTTTTTCTTCGGAAACACCGGCAAAGATAAGGGATATATAGTGGTTAGAGAAAAAAGTCATTGACTCAATTTTGTAGTCTGGAATCAAACTATTTTGTTTTAAAAATTTGAAAATCATGAATATCTGAATTTGTTTTTAATCATTCATAATTCAAAAACAGATTGAGGGTAAACATTTTAAGCTATTTAATAAATCTAGATATTTATTCGGTACATTTATATTTACTTACTTGTTGTTTTGTCTGGAGGTTGTTTTTGAACGGTTTGGTTCGAGTGGTTGGTTTGATTGGGCAAGTATAATACCCACCACCTTGTGCAAGAATGTGGTGGTTCGATGACTGGTGCAATAATTTTATGCCGCGAAACATGACCACCATCTTTGTGTGACTAGAAATACAGAATAAAAAATACCCACTACCCTGAAAAACCTTTCCAATCGAATGATATTCAGTTCCCAGTCACGTTAAAGAGCGCGCGAAACTTACGCTGCAGCGACCACATGGCGTACAAAGCGATCCTTGCCGCGGGAACACACCAATTACCTCAATTAAAATCAGCACGCCACCGAATTATAAGGAAGACACTTTGCAGGGAGCGTGGCAGTCGCGGGATGCTCGTTGTTGCGAGTCGGGACACGTGCACTACGTCATCATTATGGCTATCACTTTATCTCCCGTCGATTTAATCTCTCGCGCCGTTTCAGACTACGCTCAAACAGCGACCAGACAAGCGTCCTTTTGATCACCTCGCGTTCTTGAATAACAACACGGGGCTAGCAAGTTTTTTTTCTCAGTCTGTCACGCGGTAATTGATACTTAAAGACTCCACGCGCGACGTTCGATTTCTTATTTATTCGGCGATACAATATATATTTTTTTGTTTAGAAGGACTGCGACGGATGAGCTCGGGTGATGAGTAAATACCGTAGTGGTTGGCGTCGGAAAGCGGCAAATCATGACCTTAACCGGGGTGATGAAACGGCGGTGATCTCGTGTACCCTGAAAATTCCAAAAAATTATATCCGAACGATAGCTTATGCACCATAACTTACAGTCGAGATATAAGCAGATACCATCCGTGCCGTACACATCGTACACATCTGGCGAGCAAATACATTGTCTACCATTTCCACATTTTAACAAAGTGCTGCCGTTCTTCGGCGGTAAACGGGAGTGTTTCGGGCGTGGCTTCCTGATTCTCCATCGTCGTTGGTGGGTGTGGTTGTTCTTCGGTGAAATACGTATTGCCGCAATCGTACAGTGCAAAAAGAAACATCGCTCGAAGTAGATACTGTTATGGTTGCCGAGCGTTAAGCCACAGAATGTATATCCAATAGACACAAAAACACTTAATAAAGTAATTTACTGAACAGAACAAGAATAACAACAAGAGCCATTAACATAAATGCCATACAACACCACACATCTCATAATCACCGTCCTCAAGCGTTCTTAGAGCCGTTCATGCACCCAACGGAAGATTCTCACTGTAGATTCTCAACAGTTGCGACGTTGTTTGCCGGGTAGATTCTCAACGGTTGCGTCGTTGGTTTTCCTTGTTGATTCTCAATGGTCGTTGTATCATCGGAGATGTTGTCTGTCGTTTGACTGCTTTGTTGTGAGGCACGTTCTATCTTTTTTTTGTGTGTTTTCTTGTCCGCGTATTTATACCAATTCCACCGTTCATCGTTCAATGTCAAATGTGGAACTCAATCTGTCCCATTGTTCTATTCCGTTTCTCATTACATAAAATATGAGGTCTATTATATTGGATATTTGACAAACTCAGGAGGTGTATAATACATCACAATACATCGTGGTGTTGTATCTTTAATCAACCTTGTTTACTTATATATACGATGAGAGTGACCGACTTCGAACTTTTAATTCGAGCGTGAAAGGATGTTTTCGGTGTTCTAAAGTTTCTAAGCTTTGTTTATTGCCCCTAAACCGCGCGAAATGTGGACCGTTAAAGAAAACAACGTGAAACTGATCCCAACTGATGAAAGATGCGCGTGCAAAGTCGACGACGATCGTGGACTTTTCAAAATGACATTTCGGACACACCGGTGATGTAAACAATTCGTCGACCATAAACAAAAAATTTTTTTGTCATACGTTCCAGAATTCAACTTCGTTTCGTCGCAACCGCGGTTTTAAAATAATTTTAAAAACGGAACTTTTAAGAAAGGTATTTATAAACGAACAAATAAAAAAGGCCTGCGGTGGAAAATGAAATCCGCCTAACAATCGGGGCCAGTGCGAATTGAACTGACGCTGGCCGATCAACATATCGAGACGCTGCGCACGGACCAATGCGTTAAACTTCCATTACTCTCTCTCTTCTCCCGTATGTCTCGATATGTGGACTCTTAAGCTGCCTTTTCTCGCAGTTTTAAAGCCACAAACGTGGCAGACGAAAGGTTTTTCGCCCGTGTGCGTCAGCACGGAACGTATTAAATCGCTCTTCTGTAAGCATTTAAATGAACATAGGTGGCATTTAAAAGGTTTTTACTCCGTGTATGCATTTAAGTGCATTTTTTAAGGCGTGACTTCGTGCCGCCTTGTAATAGCACAAATGACACATGAAATATATCTCTTTCGTGTGCGTAACCATGTGATTTTTTACGATGCCGAAACGGTCTTTCATTAGTGTGGGTCCGTAAATGTATCTTTAAATCGTACTTTTCGGTAAATTTAAAAACACAAAAATGACATTTCAATTCTTTTGTTCGTAATGGTGAAGGGTCATCGCACCGTCTTTAATTAAGGAACATTTCCTCATACCTACAGTATATTAAGTGTTATATTATCAACTCTTAACTGCGATATAAAATATAAAATAATTACTCAATTATTTGAGTTGATATGAATCGTTGCAGTTTGTATCATCGTTTGATTTTTGTTTATATTTCGCCTCGAAGAAAGTAACATTTCATTGAAGATGATGCCGTCCAAGAATATAGAATTTAAAGTTTTTTAACGACATGTGAAGAACTTTTTATTTCATTTTATTTTTTTTGGTTGTGACCTCTTGAAACATTATTATAAAATAAAAATTTCGAACTGTTAGTTTTGGTTAAAATTTATTAAATCAAATATTTATTTATAACAAGTGACCCTCTCACTCGCTCTCTAAGAGAACGGCTCACTCGATCTACTAGTGACTCTCTCACTCGCTCCAAGAGAATGGCACACTCGCGCCACAAGTGACCCCCTCACTCGCTTTAGAAAATAGATGTACGATTCCAAAGAAACGGGTCTTAAGGTTACAAGCGGCTCGTTCAATAGAGCCTGGTGTTCGATAAGTTCCTTGAAATGTGACAAATATATATCGCGTCCTGTGTTGTCTCATCGCTCAACTTTCGATGGAGACGGGCAGTGTCACAACACAGAGACTGTGTGGGTTCGTAAATAAACCCATGGTCGATGGCGAAACGGAATCTGGCAATGTACTCACGTATGCTCAGGCCACAAGATATAGGATCACTCTGTTCGTGAAGGTCGGTGTTCGTTTTCTGGTCGTATTCTTCGTCCAAAAGGGAGTTTGCTGCCATTTCCTAAGATTGGAAAGTTATTAGCGGCAGTTCATTAAGGTGACTGTTTGAATGTCGCGCGAGACTAGGTGATTATAATTTGATGAGAATTTGTTATGAGATTTTTGCGATCTGTCGGGGGAATGGAATATGAAATGTACACCGAGCAATCAAGAAGGGTAATCTTTTAGTCCGAAATTCTCCTAAACACAAAAACAGGTCGCTTGAGAAGCGTCGCTACACGCTTAGTCACGTGACAGATTTTTATAGACCAAAGTTATTACCAAGGTTACAAGATGAAAAGAAAAGTTCTGGCAACGCGTAATAATAATCTAAGTGGTTAAATTTTTTTTTATTTACAGAAATTCTGTTGCAATGAGCGAGCAATTCAATCGCTTGTCAGCTTGGTAAACAGACAAAAAAATCAAATATGAAAAACTAGAGAAAGTTACCTTCGGTAAGAGTCACTTAATTTGAGAAAAAGAAGATCTTTTAACTACTGACCGAAAATTGCACGCAATTACTCCACCACCGATAATGAAATTAATCAAAGATATATATATATATACATCGAAGTTAGCCAAAAGTTAGTTTTACCGTTTTTTATTTTATTTTATTTCGCGTTTAATAATTTTTGTATTCGATTTGTAGTCGGGAGGAAGTTTACGATTTGCTTTGTAACGTGTCAGTTTATATTAAATGACGTCAATTTGTAACAACAATTGATTTTGTTTATATTTCATCGTATGATTTTGCAGTGACAAAAGATTTTTTATATTTAAGTCCAGTTACGCCTAATGGTTAAATAAAACTTTAAAAATTCACACAATTTTTTTTGCAATATGAATCTAAGTTAGTTACCATTATCATTAAGTGCTTCAAGATAAGTTATGAGATAATTAAACACTGTTTCCTCTGCAATGAAGTGATTTATACCCCTTTCAGAATACACCACTGTGCTCTTTTGAAGCAATTCTTCAATATCAACTTCATGTAGTTGGCCTTCACGCTCGCAGAATAAATAACTAAATTCCAAAGGATGCTCTTTGCATAGGTCCAAAAATTTGAGAAATAGTACTTACACGGTTTTCAGTTTTAGTTGGTGACATTTCTTTTGGTAATACAACACAACTGCTGAACAAAAGTAATAGAATACGACAAGATAAATATACTTCTAAAACTGTTGATATACAAATTAGCGTCAATTGCAGCTTTTATACTTTAAATCTCCTTTATTCATTTCACATTCGGTCGTTAATATATTTGGTACATACAGTTAAGGATGAATGCTACATATACATTCCCAGCTTGATTAATACATAAATTCCTCTATATCAGTTTAACATACAATACTTCATGAATTTGGTACATAGACCTAATGGCTGATGCCTGTACATACATTCCCAGCTAGTTTTAATGCATAATTTTTCGTATATCCGCATAACGTTCGGTATTACACACATAATTTTCAAACATACACTCCCCAGCCTAACTACAGGCTTTCACCACTCATGATCAAGTAACGTCAGAAATAAATAAAGGGAAGCATACTCAGCAATAAAACCACAATTTTCTAATTGAGTTTCTTTCCAAGGAATAATATAATCGCATAAAAAATTATTGTATTCTGAACAAATATTTTAACAGATCTTTACAGCATCACACAGGTAAAAGTCGGAACCATTGCACTTCGTTTTGTGAGTTGTCTGAGTTCACAGGTAATTAAAGTGATTGAAAAACTATATGGGTTCACGAAAAAGAAAAAAGGTGATTGGGAAAAGAAGAGTACAACAACTACTGCAACGTGAGAGAAGTAGGGTGTCATTTGGCAGTGATAGTGGAGAAACTGGCAAAGACAATGCAGAAAGGTTTACACTCACACCTGTACCAAACGTGGACTTTGACGAAGATAATCCAGACGATGGTTATTCGAAAGTTATCGTGAAAGAGGAATTCACGCGTAATTTTTGCAGAAGGATATTTCCAAACTCCCATAGATCAAAAACTATTTTGAGTTATTTAATAGTTTTTTACTTTTAATTTTTTTCACGGTATTTCATTGTAACTGTAATTCACAACGTAAGGGTTGTTTCTGAAACACTGCGCAACATTCAACTGCAGTTGTTTCGACTGTAAAATCAGCTCGAAATCAATTTCAACAGAGCAGAAAATCACAGAAACGAAAATTTCAAGCGTATTTCTCACAATCCATTTATCCTTCACCGATATTTGATAACGTCGGAAAAAGTCGTTTTACGGAAGACTCGGTTCAAAGTGGAAAATAAAAGACGATTCAAATAAGAGTCCTTTTCTTATTTTTTAAAGATGAAATAATCAGAACTGCTCACGACAGAAGAGAAAACAACAAATTCTGGAATCATTCGGAGGAAAGAGTACCTCCTCGACCTAAAAGCATCGAGATTCGTCAATCGAAAAGAGGGCAAGAGTTCGAGATAAATGACTCTTAGTTGACGATAAACCACCGAGACAGCGTTGGATTAATGAGGCGAGAAAAGATTTCTGCGGAGGCACTAGTGGATCTACCTGCAGGTCAGACACAAGTGGGTATTTGTAAAGAAAAGGCACGAAACCTAACCTTCTTTGAAATAATCTAACTGTCCCTGTAAGAATACGTAATCACGTTCCGTTGCATTCATTCTTGACGTAGTTACGCTTAAATGTCTGAATTGATTTGCGGAGTTAGGCAAGTAATCGCCACTCCCATCTTTACAATGCAATGCCCGATGAGTGTTAATCCCTTGAGGAAATGGCTATAGCTTACCACAGTAATTTTTACTTAGAAGGCTATAGGATCTACAGTTTTTGTAACTATAGTAAACCGCAGTATTTTTGGACATACTTTAACTACATTATCCTATAGCCATTTTTACCATAGGATAATACAATAAATTTATTGCAGTAACTATACATCTATATCAAAAACTACGAAAGACTGTACGCAAAACTTTAGTTGCTTTAGTTTAATTTACAGCATTCCATATTTTACTATAGTTGTTTTTACTGTTACTGCAACCCGTAAAACAGCTTTTAATATTATTTTTGGCAAAATAAAGTGATATGAATTTAAAATATTGTAGGTATTTTTCAAACCAGTTTCTGTTTGGACAAACTTTTAAGGAGAAAACTTGTTGGTATTATAAATTACAGTTTTACCTTTTATTCGTAACCCATCAATGAATTTATTTCAGAAATTAGCTTATGACAATTCCAAAGAATGGGGCACGAAGCTTCAATCGTATGTACAACTATCGTTGTCAAAAATTCATAATCAAACGCAAGTTAGTTATAATTACGTTCTAATTCTTTAGTCAACCCATAATTGTTTTGTTTTGTTTTATTTTGTTTCTGCTTTCAAAATGAACCAATAGAAATAATGGAGATCGATTTATAGCGTGAAATATCTAATATCTAATAATTGCTTACAGCGCCACCGTCACTTGAACGAAGCCCCTTTAACAAATTCACTATTCAATACCAATTGTCGTCAAATTCGTGCTTTCGATGTATCCCAGTTGTTGCATTTATATGGAACGCCGAGAGGGTCAAAAATCAATGAAAACAATTTCACTATGATTATTGACTTAAATACATTATTTTAATTTAAAAACAAAATAAATCGTGAATGTACATCATCGCTGAATAAAATATTCATCATTAAATAAAAAATTCATTGATTTAAATTTCACCATTAAATTAAAATTTCATCGCCAAATATAAAATTCATTGATTTAAATTTCATGGTTAAATCAAATTTTCGTTAATTTTAAACGTTTTCATTAAAAAAAAACATTCGTCAAATGAAACTATCATCTGCAAATGAAAATTTCACCATTTTGACCCACTCGGCGGGCTAGCCTCGTCCGCCAGGACCCCGAAAATGTGCCTTTTTATACTTTTTCCCGCTTCTGGCTGTTGCGTTATGGCAGACTACGTGTTGCATTTTTCCTGCCATTGAAAGTCTGTTGGATTGCCGAGTTTTGTTCTGCTTAAGTGAGGAATGTGCCTAGACAAACTACGCTATCAACAAACTAGCTCTACAAGAGGATGGCACACACGCTCTTCAAGAGAATGGCACACTTGCTCTACAAGTGACCCTCTCACTTGCTCCAAAGGAATGGCACACTCGCTCTCCAAGAGAACGGCACTCGTTCTACAAGTGACCAGCTCAGTCGCTCCAAGAGAATGGCACACGAGATCTACTAGTGACCCTCTCACTCGCTCTCCAAGAGAATGGCTCACTCGCTCTGCAAGTGACCAGCTCACTCACTAAAAATGATTTTGCATTTGGTCCGATGTAGTTACTTATGATAACTTAACCTTATCTCCTAGTTCACGCTGTTTTGGATCTTTTAAATCCCAACCTCAGATTTAACTCCAGCGTGGTGGACGATTTTTACAGAATCAAGGTGTTAGGTTTTTGCCTTGTGGAGGCAAAAGTTACGTGTCACGAAGACAGGCTTACCTCGTTCCTACCCTCTTTTTACCTTCACAATCGGCACTGTTTACCTCGCTACATCTAGGTAAAATTGCTTTTAGTCTTCATTACCAGCTCCCGTTGCACGAAAAGACGACTATTTCACGTGGAGCAATTTTTCAACAACAATCTTCAATTGCGGTAAATTCGGAGTTTTATTTCCACTTTTTTTTAAATAACATCCTTGAAGATTAATTTCTCTGTCATTCTTAAATCTTCGTCCACGTTTATCTTTCTGAGTTGCGCTTCGTGGTTTCATTATTTTTCCACAAGTAATTTCGATCAGCAAAAAATCAGCAAAAAAATGGAGTTTGGTTTAAGTCACCAAAAATAATCGACAGATTTAAGTTACCAAAAAAAAAATTCGTTAAGTCGTATCACCTAAGTTATCCGTTAATTTCTCCACGCTCACGACGAAAACTTATTAATTAAAATAATGCTACGTGATAGCCAATTTGCATACGGTGCTCAAAAATGAAATACACGTGGAAGTACAGGCGTAGTAGCGCGCCAAGCGGAGAGGGTGTAAACTAAAGCACATTTTATCATAAAACCCGTTAATTTGAAAATTTAACTTAACGTGGCGATATTTCTTGCACTGCGTGTCGTCAGTAATAAGACGCAACATAAATTGTACGTGTAAAATAAAATTTTCAAAATTTAAGTGTAATTTTAATAAAATAAGGGATTACATATTGCGGTTAATCCGTTTTCATCTAAAAAAATTTTAACCGAAGGATTTACAAGTTTTCCGTGTAAAAAAAAAAATAATATACGTAATCCTGGGTATAACATTTCGTTGACCCCCTACACCCTACATCATTCACAACACTGAAATAACCCCCACGATTGAAATGTCCGCGGCAGACGACGATGTGGAAAACCGATAAAAGTTCCTCCGCCGGACATCTTGAAATTCCATTTGGACGTTGTGAGCAATTTGTTTTCTCTGCAAAATAAATTAATAGTAACGCCATTCTCACTATTTATTTTTTCTGAAATTCACGATTCTGAAATTTTTTTTTGATGATTTGAAATTGTACTTTTACTTGTGATTACTTACTTTTATTACAATCTTCGTTAAATTCTTCGGAATGCGGTAAGAATCGGCAGCCTTTTCTGGATAATCCGATTGACATTTCAGTAAAACCTAAAAACCTTCTACTCCCGGTCGGAACTTCATCCTTAACGTTAGTTGGTAACTTCAAATTACGCACTTCGAATTTGTAGTTTTTGATTTCAGACTTTAAACAACGAGCTACTACACATACATTCATGGTCACACAAAAAAATTATTCCGCACTGTTTATATATAATTTTATATTAATGTTTACAGTTTTCTCTTAAATTGGAATTCAACTTTTCATTCATACGTTTTCCCGCGGCAACTTTGTTTGTATGTGAGTCTCGCGCTGTACAAGATCACTGTGGCAATTTGTATTCGAATACGCGTACGAACAATTTCTATATAAATTTGAAAATCGGTGAATTATTAATCCGGTGCGCCAATTCTAATCAAAGAGCGAAATATTGGGTGAAAATTCATTTTTCTGCATTGAGCAACTACTTTTTAGAAAATGCTGTTTCACAATTACGTATTCTTTAATGGACATAGGTTTTACAGCAGCGCTTTAGAGTATAGCTTCTAGCAGCTTTATAACTGCACAAACGGCACTTGAAATTTCTTTCCTTCTTATGAGTTAAAATATGGTTTTTTAAAGTGTGCTTTCTCGTTGCTCTGTAATTGCAGAGATGACATTTAAACGGTCTATCATTCGTGAGTATTCTTATATGTGTCGTCAAATTATGTTGGTTAGCACATTTAAACCTGCATAAACGGCATCTAAATAGTTTTTTCTTTCCGCGCGATGAAGGACCTTCATCGCACTTTCGTAAAATTACTGAACGTTTCCGAATATTTCTCACACCTATAATTAGTCGTAGTTATGTCTGCCATGGTGAAAGTGAAAGTGAAGTGAAATGCATACGCTTAAACTCGCGAATGTTTGTTGTTTTGTCTATTTTGAAAAAAATAGCGACCATATGCAGTTAAGTGAAATGCTTAAACGTGCAGATGTTTGTCGTTATGTTTATTTGGAAAAATCTGGAAAAATTAAAAAAATCCAGCCGCTGTCTGGATTTCAGTGAACGGTCGATCGATGAAAATGCATCTCCCCTAGCTGAACCAAATGTCTATTGTATAACCAAAATTTAAAATATAGTGCAAATTAATATGTTACCTAAAGAAAAAAATGTAATAAACATGTTTTAAAAAAAAAAGTGTACTCAACTACTAGGCAAAAATAAAATGTGGTTAGTATACGTTCAAAAGAATAGAAAAAACAAACAAATCGAAAGTCTGTTTCGTTTTGTTTCTACCATGACATAAACAATTAATCAATTATCAAACTTGTCGTGAGCTTAATTTTCATCATTTCGTAATTGTGGTTGATTAAATGGCTAGAATTATTAACAACAAAAAGGCGCCGTGAACTTTTGAAAATAGGTAAAAGGGAGATTTAAGGCATATATACTTTATTTCGAGTTTTTTGCGCCAGCGCATTCTCTTGCAAATATTTACATCAACAATTCTTGCCGAAGTCATTAACGGACGTTAAATCGAGGCTATATGAAAACGTTGGAAAGTCACTTTACGTATCTGTAGACGTCTTTTTCATCATGATTTCTTTCCAAATATTCTTTTTCCACTAGAAGTTCGACACATTTCTGCAAAATAGGTTTTAGTTATTATTCACTTTTATGATAGAAATTTTAACTCTACTTACTTTAATGTCGACAATTTTCGGTTTGAATAGCGAAGATAGGTGATCGACAACTTTGTCTAATAGTTTTTGGTGTTGTAATTCTCCTTCTGTTTTCATTATTCGAACTATTGCAGCCTGTTAAAGGTTATTTAAACCTTAAAAAAAAATTTCTAAATTCGTAAACAAATTTTTACCTGGGTTAATAATATTCTTTCCTTTTCCACATATTTCTGTATCGCCTTTTGCTCAG
>JAQIWS010000947.1:0-14373 GCA_034696085.1 Stigmatogaster subterranea | reverse complement strand
TTCAAGATGATTGTGGATTAAAACCTACCAGAATAGAATCCGCAAGAATCCTTTTTGTAACAGGAAGTTAGTTAGGTACGGCGCTTTGGCGCTGCTGCTTGGACAATTAATCGCTGAGCATCTTGGGAAACCAAGGGGCTGCTTCCTGTTCGCTGGATGAAAATTTGAGAATATTTTTCATTTTCAGAAATGGCTCTAAAAGCGTTTTCTACACCTATAATTCAATCCCCAGTGGTAAATTTTATATCCAATATCTTTTTGGCAAATAATTGCAAACAAAATCAAGTTACGCAGAACAAATAAATTAATTAAACATCACAAAACTATTCAATTTTATTTTTAGTTTCGTCTGTATTCATCAAGAGCTGCTGCTGCTCAACCTGCTGCGACCAGAAGGCCACAACTTCCTGCCGAACCACCTAAGGTGGCCAAATCACTACTATATGGTTATTTGTAATCTTTACACTTGATTCAAAATAATTATTGCAGTTGACTGCGCTGCCAAGTGGCATAGTCGTAGTTTCGAAGGAAAATAATAATCCACTCTCCCGTCTATCCGTCGTTTTTAAAGCTGGCTCTCGATATGAAGGTTACCTCGATCAAGGAGTTGCTCACTGCCTGAGAAATTGCGCTGGACTTGTACGTTTAATGAATCCTACCATTTTTTTTCTCTTATAAAACTTATCTTTGTTTTAATAGAAAATAAATTATATTAAGCGGTTTGTTTTACTTCTTTTCAGAGTGCCCGCAATGCGACTATCTTTGGGATTACTCGTAATCTCCAGCTAATGGGTGCAAACCTTACGTGAGGGAATTACAATTAATATCCTATTTGCATGATTATTCTCGCATATCTTCTGCATTTATTTTATTTTCAGGGCTACGGGCACGCGTGAGTTACTCGTTTACACCTTAGAATGCAACCGAGACAAATTGTAAATTTAAAATTATTTTCGTGGTTTATTTTACGTTAATTTTGCCAAAATTTTGTAGGAAAGATGCAATGCCATACTTGCATCAAGTAACTTGTGAACAAGTTTTCAAACCGTGGGAAGTTCGTGACTTTACTCCGAGAATGGAAGTGGAAGTTGCTTTTTTGCATCAACGGCCAAATTTAATGGTATTCGAATTGCTGCATAAGGCCGCTTTTCGCACTGGACTCGGCAATTATCTGTACTCGCCTAAATACATGTTAGGAAGACACGACACGCCGATGGTATACTGGGATTGTGATGTCTTCATTCAAAACAGATCTAAAATAATTTGAATTTGGATTTGTTTAGCTGAACAATTTCGCTAAAGCAAATCTTGCGACTAACCGCATGGCTGTCGTTGGCGTAGGAATGACACACGAAGTAGCAACTCAGTGCGCAAATATGTTGCGCATGGAAGGTGTCGGGGCTTCAACTGATATTCCAACCAAATACGGAGGAGGTATTCATAAATTGTGAATTTAAGCTTTCTTACAGCTTATGTTATTTCTTAATTTTTTTGCCTAGGTGAAATTCGTATCGAGAAAGTTTCTCCCTACGCCCACGTTGCAATTGCTGCATCTGGAGTAAGGTAAGGGAATTAAGAAATTTCATGGTAGTAATTTCTTACATTAATAACTTTTACCATTGACGTAGTCTAAAAGATCCCAAAGAACAGTTGGCATCAGCTGTGTTACAACAAATTCTAGGCACGTACCCACAAGTAAAACGAGCAATACCTCCCAATAAATTGAATTTAGCTGCGGCTAAAGTCACTGAAAATCCGTTTGCTGTAAGTGTAATTTGTCTGCTTAATTTTTTGAATTTCATTTGACTTCATCCGCGAATGATTTTTAAGGTCTCCTGCTTGAACATCAATTACAGCGACGCTGGTCTGTTTGGCTTTTATGTGGCTGGTGTAGCAGAAGATATGTCTAAAGTAATATCAATTTCGAAAACGGAAATTTCACATGAACTCAATTATACCGAAATTAATTTTTTAGATTGTGAAGCGTTTAGTAGAAGAAGTAAGCACAGTTAAAAACGGTGTTTCTGATGGGGATGTGCAAATTGGAAAGTGAGTTTAAAATTTTTTATTTTAAAATAAACAAACACTGGAAAATTGCAAAATTTACAGGCAGAGACTTAAAGCGGCAATCCACATGGCTTCGGAGAGTGCCTCCAATCTTGCAGAGGAGTTTGGCACCCAAGCTCTCCAATTAGGCAAAATATTTGATTCTGTTGAACTTGACAGCACCCTCGATAGTATTACCAGTGCTGATGTGAATGCCGTAAGTTAACAGTAATCAGTTACTTTTGCTTGAGTTCGCTTTCGATATTTTATTGTAATCTTGTGTGATCGTTTGTAGGTGGCGAAGAAAATTACCAGTGGTAAACCGAGTATGGCTGCAGTGGGTAATTTGATTGACACCCCGTACTTGGATCAAATTCGTTAACAAAAGAATTCTTTTTTTTTTGTTATTGGTGTAGTTGAAAATTCAAATTTAAAACTTACCTGTTATAAATTAGAAATGTACATTAAGTCGGTGAGTTTGGTGTACAAAGCAAAACTGTAGTAGAATCCTGAAAATTGGAGTGGTTATTTAAATAAAATTTCACTGACTTTAATTTAAAAATGAAGTTTATAGAGAACTGATACCAATTATTCAGCGAGCAACGACAACCAAATAAAATCCACTTTAATCGGGCTGCCGTATTTGGAATGCTGCATTAAAGAAAATTGAGTAGAAAAAATCGATCTGAAAATTAAGTTGAAAGTACGTAATAAAATGAAGGTTTCCAGAGGAAATCATTAAAAAAAATTACAGTTCATGAAGCGCCATTCAATTTAAAATGGCCAACGTCCACAAAAATAATTAAAGCAAGCTCTTCGCGCTAGGCGGCGTGCAGAGGCGTGTCTTCTCCGTCAGCGAACGAAGTTTCTGTCGCCATTGGGCGCACTTTTGAAAGTGACGTATGTGAGGTTTACTCTGTAATAAATTATTGTTGAATGAGTGTCGCGACATTATAATCTTCGCTCGTATTTGTGTCTAGCTAATAAATCGTGTCATTTGATTGCTATGATCCATGGAATTAGCAAAATCCTTATTTTCGAACCGAGCTGCTGAAGGATATAGTAACAGAAACCCAGACGGTGAGTTGCCTTGATTATTAGATTTTTAATACACTTCATGTCGTTAATTTATTGTTGTTTTACATTTAATACAAAAGTCGAAACATTATCCGAGGATGACGACGAACCTTATATGTCTGATGTTGGGGAAGGAGTCAGTGTTTCTACGCCGATGTTTGGACCTTCCTCCCCATCGGCTGGCAATTTTACACCCGCCGCTGGTGGACCATTTTCCGCCCTTACGCCTTCCATGTGGCCACAAGATATCTTGGCTAAATTAGCACAACCTGAAGATCCTAATCTTCAACCAGATTATACGTTTGATGAATTTGGTTTTCGTGTTGAGGAAGAGGGTAAGTTGTTAAAAATATTTTCTCCGTACAGTGCCTATTCTTTATTTTACATTTAAGATGGGCCAGAACCAAGTTCTAATAAATTATTAAGTATACCATTCATCGAGGATCCAACGCATCGATTGAAATGGATTGCGCATTTAGAATTCACGCATAATAATGAAGTGCAAGATCTAACGTGGGACAAGGTAAACGATTATACTGAAATATTTATCGTACCGTATTTATTATATTTAAGTACAATTTTTAAAAAATTTAGGTAGAAGCTAGATTACCACGAACTGAAAAGCTTCGACTCATGGTTAGACAAGGAATTCCGCATTCATTGCGTCCTCAGATTTGGTTACGGTTATCCGGTGCGATAGAAAAGAAAATGAATTCTGACATAACGTATAAAGAAGTTATTAAAGCAAGTTCAAATGATCATTTGATGACATCGAAACAAATCGAAAAGGATTTACTGCGCACTATGCCCAGCAACGCTTGTTTCTCTAATTTCACGAGTACTGGTGTGCCGAGACTTCGTCGTATTTTGCGTGGACTCGCGTGGCTTTATCCTGACATTGGTTATTGTCAAGGAACAGGCATGGTAATAAAATATCATTTCCTATCCAAATTAGGCGATAGAAGTTAACATTATATACCAATTTAGATAGCAGCGTCTCTACTGTTATTTCTTGAAGAAGAAGAAACATTTTGGATGATGTGCACAATCGTAGAAGATTTACTGCCAGCATCTTATTATAATAACACCCTCATTGGCGTTCAGGTTGAATTTTATTTGAAGATTATGTTGAAATTTTTTTATGCCAATTTTTGCTTTAATAGGCCGACCAGAAAGTCTTACGTCAAATAATATGTAGTTACATACCTGACGTAGATTCCGTTTTAAAAGAACACGATATAGGTAACGAACCAGTTAGTAACGGATGGAATAAATTTCACAAAATTAGTTTTGATTAACTTAAATATAAGTTTAATTTTTTGCAGAATTATCCCTAATCACTTCGCACTGGTTTCTCACTTTGTTTGCAAATGTTGTTCATATGAAAATACTGCTCAGAATATGGGATATATTTTTTTACGAAGGATCCGTAGTTCTCTTTCAAATCACTCTTGGAATGCTCAAAATTAAAGTAATGATTTATTTCACATAATAATATGTACGAATTGAATTTTTTTCCCTTCAAATTTTAGGAACCGGAGTTGAAATGTCTTGAGAATTCTGCTCAAATTTTCAACGCTTTATCCGACATTCCAGGTGATATTGAAGACGTCGACCAATTATTAGAGGTTAATTCTTTTGCATTGGCTATGCGCTTGATATTATAGAATAAGTTACACCTGACCTATTATAGATTTCCTTGCGCTTAGCATCTTCTCTTGCGGATGTAGTGATAGAAACACATCGCCGTAAGCATCTTGCTTATCTTATGGCCGATCAAGGAGCGATCGTTAATCCTGAATCTACTAGAAATTTGCCAAAGCAGGTGGGTTCTACGATAATTGCAATACAATATCATTTCCTTAAATAAAATGTGTTGCAAATATTTTTTTAGCATTTAAATCGCCGTCACTTGAAAAAATCTAAGTCAATGCTGCAGTTGTTTTTTTTCGGAGACGAAGACGATATCGATGACATCAAATCAAAAAACATTCGACAAACTGAAATTCTAGTCGATTTGCGCGAAGCCATTTTACAAGTCGCTCGTCATTTTCAAGCCACCGATCCCAAGCACAATAAAGTGGTAAAATTACATTATAAATATTTAACCTGATATTAGAGTATACAATTTTGTTGTGTTACTTTTTTTGTTATCTTCGCGTAGTGTCTAGTAGCTGATTATAGCATGGAAAGCCACGCACGAGATCACGAAATTTTTCTCAATGTCTCATGCAATAAGAAACGTCGAGCAAAAGCACTGTTGGATTTTGAGCGCCACGATGATGATGAACTGGGATTTAGGAAAAACGATATTATTACAGTAAATAAAACTATTTAAATTTTAACATAATTACATTTCTTGTGAAGTAAAAAAAAAATATTTTTTTTAAGATTGTCTCTCAAAAAGATGAACATTGCTGGATCGGTGAGCTGAACGGACTTCGAGGTTGGTTTCCCGCAAAGTTTGTTGAATTGTTAGATGAGCGTAGTAAACAATATTCGAGTGCTGGTGATGATTCAGTAACGGAGGTCGTGACGGACCTGGTGCGAGGAATGTAAGTTAACGTTACTTTAGTGTTGTGTGGTTATTTGCGCAATAATATGATTGAGGGATATTTTAATTTTTTTAGCTTTTGTCCTGCAGTGAAGGCTGTTCTCGAACACGGCATGAAGAAATCGTCCATTTTAGGTGGTCCGTGCCATCCGTGGTTATTTATTGAAGAAGTAGGTTATTAATTTAATTTGTTGTTAATTTAAAAAATGTTGAATTTGTTTGGTTTTAGGCAGCATCGAGAGAGGTTGAAAAAGACTTTAATTCGGTTTATTCGCGATTGGTTCTGTGTAAAACATTCAGGTAGATATTTTTTACAAAATTTTATCGTTGTATAATTTAATGTAAACAGTTTAGTATCAGTTTTTTTAATTTTTTAAAAAATAATAAACATTATACAGGTTAGATGAGGACGGCAAAGTCTTGACGCCTGAAGAAATTCTTTATCGAGTGAGAACGAAAATTTAACGTCTTTTAATTTCGTTTGATTATCTAATGTTTAAATTTCATTATGCTTAGTCTGTGCAAATGGTTAACTTGACACATGATGCCAGCCAAGCTCAGATGGACGTCAAATTACGTTCTCTCATATGCATTGGCCTTAAGTATATAATGTTGCTAATATTATTAAAAAGTTATGTTTGTGTTATGCCTAATTTTATTACACTTTGCGTTTTATTAATAGTGAGCAAGTGCTGCATCTTTGGTTGGAAGTTTTATGTTCTTGCATTTCAATCGTGCAGAAATGGTACCATCCTTGGTCATTCATGTACAGTCCCGGCTGGGTTCAAATCAAATGTGAATTAAGGTAATTTTTTTAATGTTATTTTGATATATTCTTACAACAATTGTATGTCTTTCTGTTTTCATCTTGTTGGATTTCTTTACCTCAATTTTTTTCTTCATTTTTATTTTTATTTTTGTTTCTTATTTTTCCGTTTTGTTTTGAGTAATATTGTCAGTGCATTTTAATTTTGTTGGTTAGAGGGCTTAGAGGAATCGCATATGCAATCAATAGCAAGTCTGGCTGTTTTGTTTGTTTTTGTATTTGATTTTTTTTTCTCGTTTGTGTTGTTTATTTGTTTTTGTTTTCAGACTTCTCACTCAATTTGCCTTCAATTTGAATGTGCTGTGGGAATTGCCCGCCAATAAAAAGGAGTCGGAACCTTTGAAAGAAACCGTTTGTGACATGCTTGTCACTCATCACTTATTCAGCTGGGAATTGTGATGATTTACTTGTTTTTCGCCGCAGTGTAATGTTACTTAAATAATTTATTCCGATCTTTGCAAATTAGTATTTTTTTTCGCATATTCACAAATTTCATCAACACATTTGTCACTCGGTGGCTTTTTTTTTTTTTTAATTTTCTCTTCGCTCTTGTTTTGAAGTTAGCTTCACTTAGAACTGGATTCTGAAAATTTTTTCTTGTCAGTTTGCCAGAAACCGCGAGTGAATCGTTGCGATTAAACTGCTAAATATTCTTCGCTTAACTGGATTAATTTTGCAAATTTATGTTTTACATCTCGTAATTTGTTTCCTTTTTTTGCAGAATTCTGTCTCAATTTGCCTTCAGTTTGTCTCCGGATTGGGAATTGCCTCCGCGACGAGAACCCACTCAACCGTTAAAGGACGGTGTCCGGGATATGCTCGTCAAGCATCATCTTTTCAGCTGGGATTTATAAATCTCTAAAAAACAAACTTCGCCGAGTGAGTCACTTAAAATGCAGTGAGTAAAAACAACATTATTATTTTCGGGCTTGTATCTGGTTTTTGTGCAATTTTTATTCTAGTCATGTATTCTATTTATTTATTTTAGTAATTTATTTGAGAACAATATTCCAAAGTTCGCTTGTTATGGAAACTTTGACTAAAAATATACAATAACTACACCAATTTTGTGAAAATAGTTATTTACCCTCAAAAGACACTACAGATTTTTAATTTAAATTATTCTTTATCGTACTTGTAATTGGTTTACAGGGTTTTCACGACTTAAAATTGACGTCTTGTTAATCGATGGTATTAATTATTTCTAGATATGAGAATTATTAACGATAAGATATTATTAACGGTACTGATATTTGTGTATTATTTATTGCAACGACTTTCGTGTCTCGTTATTACGTATTCTACACCAAAAAGTAAATAAATTCAGGGATATACACGCATTCCAGGTGTTGATTGTACAATCTACTAAATATTTTAGGTTATTGTAACCAGAATTAGCTTGCAGTTGTATCGAAAATCAGTATTTGTACATTTTATGTTTAGATAAAACTATATAAATTTTGCAAGGAATTACTAATCGTGCATTGATTTTGCTAATTAAAATGCAAATGAGAAATTTGTTTGAATTTTATGTAAAATTTTGTTTACAAATAAGAACGGTATTTGTTTTTATCGCAAAGGTCCAATTTTATCGCGATGGTTGCCCTCTTCATACACACTTGGCCACTGATAATCTAATATTGAGACCATGGGTTAAAGTACTTGAACCTGAAACATGAAAATTGATATTGAAGCAAAGTGTGTTGATGGGCAAATTCGCTATTTTTAATTTATGTACGTTAATGATGAAAAGAAAAGAGAAAAAATTAACGAGAAAACTACTCTGTTTATTTGGAATGTCGTCTGGAATTTTCCTGCGTGAAATTTTTTGTGTAGTTATTATGAATTTTTGTTGTTGGTGACTTTTAAAACGTTAGTAAATTTATTTTAGTTTAAATTTGTGACTTTTTATACTTGTTTAAGTCTGATGTCATCAATTAGCCGTTGGCGCCTGTTGCGTGATTAAACTTTTTTTTATTCGACTTGTCCTTAGTTCAAACACTAAAAGAAAAAATAATCAATAAATTCAGCATTAAATCTTCTGCATATAATCACTCCGCTCGCTATCTTGATCCCCTTTCGATCAGAGAACTTGAATCCACAAGACGCCATGCAGGCTGCTGCGATTTGTTTTATCACATTATGCTTTTGTCAGTCGGGTAAGAGACTGAAAATGTTATCTTTTGACTATTTAAACATGTTAAAAATGATCGTTGTGTCAACTTTCGCTACGAAGGGTTTAGTGTCGTTCGGCCCGATTTTTCGTGGCGTCCTAAATCCCCGAGATTGAACCCTACCGCTGAAGTGTCAGCCACAGAGTCGACAGATGCAGCATTCCCGTCTTACATCACCGCTCAACATTGCTGTAAAGTAGGCGAGTCGCTTCTTCGCAAAGTAAACACATGCTCCGATGCAAACGTAAGTGGATTTTTAATTCAGTCTTATTAATTAGTAAGATGGAAGTTTAAACTGAGTTTTTTATTTTGGTGTACCCAGTTGCGCACAAATGTGTTAATTAAAGGAAAACGGCAAACACTTCGGCAAGAAGTGGCCAAAGGATTGGCGTTAGAAGTGTCACGCTGCCAACAACATCAACATCTGCTGCACAAATGTTGCCTGTTTCGACTGCAATACGTGATTGCGTTGGAAGCGTGCGATTCAAAGTTCTTGTGGGAACGGTACACATGTCGGTTGGGTGTCAGAAACAGATTCGGGCTCTGAGTAAACGAGCAGAACCAAGGACATTGAATAAAAGCGCAGTTCCGTTGCCTGGTTGCTACCGGTTTATGCTCTGAATGTGGATTACAAATAGTGATTTTGTGACTAAGAAAAATAAAAAAAATTGTAGAAATATTGTAAGAGCTGGCAATTTTTCGACGAATAATGGCGGAAAATGTTCGATATGTATGAAGCTGAGTTGACTTATCGTATCTGTTAAGTATTTAGTTACTTGTTTTTCTGTAAACTAGGCGAAAAAATTTTTTTCATAGATTTTTATCTGTCGAGTGTAAATAAACAATTTCGGATCATATTGGAATTAGTTAAGAAAAAACAAATTTCGTTACTTTGATTGGGGTTGTCTGCCGATTACGATTTTAATGTCTTCTGACTATATAACGAAAACAGGGATTCCGATGGTTTTTAAATAAATTTAAAAAAAGGGAGGAAAATGATGAAATGAAGTGAGTTCGGTTACAAAGATTCTAGAGATCGTTGCCATGCAAACACACGTGACGTCTAGAAGCCCTCAAATCACACGTGGCAAAGTTTCTTAGGTTTGCCAATATTTGATTTTGTAAAGCGAATGTAAACCCGATAGGATTACTACACAAACATTTTTCTTCCGCGTCGTTGGACCGCGACGTATGTTCAGAACGAAGGGTGATTGAAGCAGACGTAATTGATCGTGAGGAAAAATAAATGCGAAAATGGCTGACGGATTATATTTTTCCTTACGAAAAATATAATCGTAAATTTATTACCGTACTCCTTATCAAGAAAAAAGTTTATGTTATCAAATTGGATTTTTAATTACTTAATGCACAAAATTACCGAAACGTTAATACCGAGCCTTCAATTATAACGTACCAAATATTTAAACAACGCGTTAATTTTGAGGTAAATCGTAAATTATTTATTTAAGCTTAAATTTTTTAAAACGTCCAAATTTAAAAGCGCCGCCGCAGTTGACGTCACATAGGTCTACGCGCATGCGCGTGAAAGGCGCTCCTGTTCTCCGCGATTCTTCTCTCGTTGCCCGCTCAATCTTCTCAGCCTGAGGACGACACGTGAAGCACGAGAGTGCTCGTGCTTATCGCGTGCGGCTCAGTGAATATGGCTAACCGGACGCTGCATCTGCTCGTCGTTGGACTCGTGGTCATCGTGTTGATTCAAAGAATAGACGCCGTTAAACCGTTTTACCGACATTTCGACGGTGAGTACTAAAACAAAACATTTACTTGCTTTCGACTGCGGAAAAAAAGTTATTTCGAGGTGCGTTACATTCTATTACAATTGAAAAATGATTTTGACAGACGTTTGCTAAATATTTGTGAATGGATCGATGATTTATTATTAATTACCGATTAAGAATTGCCTATAGCGGCATGTTTTGAAATTCGATGCCGACATTCTTGCTCTTTTGCTCGAGAAGAATGGCATTTTTGTTGGCAGAGTTTGTTTAGTCTTGAGGCAGGCGAGGGTATCTCATCAGCATTCCATCGCTAGAACAGATTAAATTGTAGCAGTACAAACAGAGGCCCTGCTGTTTTGACAGGCCACTGGCATTCTTATGGTATACGAAGGATGAAACTTTTTCTCCGTAAGAACTAAGATGCAACGGTTCCTCTTGGGATGTTAATGTGGTTTTTGTTTTTCTTTCGAGTGCAGAAACGCTACTTTTATTTCTCTAAAACGAGTTGGCTAAAAGTGTTGCAGAAATTCGATTGGGGGTAAGCGTTGTGGAGAGAAAATATTTTTCTATCGTTTTTTTTGGGCAATGTGATAAATGAAAGGTGACCTAATTCAATTTGTCGACCGTGTGGCTCGACATTAGCCCGCCAGCCATTTATTTACGAAAGAAAAATTTTTAGCGAGGTACTTTGCTAAAGAGGTTGAAACTTATTCAATTCCAAAATTTTGAGCTCTTTCGGTTAATGGATAGGTTGAGTGAAAAACCTTTTGTGTCGGTTGCTAATGCATCTGTTTCTTTATCGAGTTAAGATGAAAGAGCTTTAGCGAACTATTAATCTCCATTCACTTTTTAACTTTAAAAAAAAATAAAAATCTCAGTCAAAAATCTTTTTAAAATTACAGAAACAGAGTAATAGTACTCCGGATTAATTACCGCTCTTACGATCAACTTAAAAGCGAATGAATTGACGTTAATTATTTTTCGCAACGTAGCATATGCACAACTCCTCTTTCTCCTTTCTCCTCCTTTCCCCCATTGCTTTAAAACTGAAGGGGAGTTCGACTCGTGAGAAATGGAAGTTGGGGGAATCGAAAGAACCCACATGGCAATCTCTCGCAAACTTCCAAACGTCTCATTCATATGTTAGTCGAGATACTCATCGTCTATTATATTCATTGTTCGTTTATTATTTATGGACTTCTTTGTCAGAAAAAGAGCGAACAGCGCACGCGCGTGGGGAAGAGTTCGTATCCATCCATCATGCAATGATGAAGAACAGGAAACCACTTGAGATTAATTAATTATACACACAGAATAATTCCCTCGGTGAACGAGTGCCGCTGGAGAAAATGTTTCTCACAGAACATTGCTCTCCAGACACCCGCTAATTTGTAGGCAAGCTGTTGCTGTGGGCTTCCTGCGTTTTGACTCTTAGAAGGGTGAGGGGAAAGGAAACGAGTAACTGACAAAACGTTGAATGAATAGTTCATTTTAAGCCTTCTCCACCTTTAGAAAACTACCGGCAGCGCTCTTGCAGTTGCAATAAGATGACGTCACGTAGTCGGTGACTTTGACCTCTTCTGCAAAGACTGCGGAGTGTGTGTGTGTGTGTGTGTGTGTGTGTGTGTACATATCAGAGAACTCGGTGATATCACGACTCCCGCCCACAGGGAGCCATAAGGGCATGAAGCGAAGTGAGGACCTTTTTGAAAAAGTCTTTTTTGTCGAGAGTGAGTTTATGACGCGTGGAAGGGTCGTATACTTGATTTCTGCTAGGATTAAGATCAGTTAGGCGGCTAGGCTGAATGCTCCCTCAAGTGTTTTTAAACGAGGAAGATGTTGCAAAAATAACAGTCGGTCTCTTTTTACTTACTTTTTACCTCCGTAGATGCAATGCGCGGTTCTGCAGAATGCGGAGAGTGTTTTTCGTAGGCCGTGTTTGTGAAAAGGTAAAAAATACATATATTTTTTATTTCTCCATTCGTGATTTCAGCTCGATCACATTTCTGTTTTTATATTTATTTTCGTTCGGAGAACGTACTGTACTCCCGCCTCAGCAATATTTATTTTTTACTTCCCGTGTCCATTTTACACTGGTCGTGCGTAAATTTGTCGTTGGCAGGCTGAAGCTTTACTTACTTATTGCACTCGAGTTTGGACGTTGGGGGAGGAGAGATTGGCAATTCAAAATCTGGCCCGTTTGGCTGGCAAACGCATACATCATCGCGGTCCTTTTTCACAGCGGGCAAACGCGATTAGCTAAAAAGGAGAGGGGAAAAATCTGCCGTCGTAAATATTCAACACGACTATGAATTTGCGAACAAATTCGCACACATTAGTCGATGAAAATATGACTGTTGCGCGTACGCGCAGCCTCACTAAGCCTACACGAAATCAATATTGGAAAAGAGAGCTTAAAACAAGAATCTGGAGTTATTTTCCAATGGCAAAGCGAGAAACTAGGCCGCTGTGTGCGAACGTGGAAAGCGATCAAAAGTTCAATGGGAAGCTGTTTACGACCAACGTGGTTTTAAACTAATTTGAGGAGACTATTCTATCAGTTAGGCTGCGAGTAGATTAAATATTGATTACTGACTTTGCGTTTGTGTTTGTGTCGATCTAGTTGCCCTAATATCGGGAAATGGGGGAAAATATCGGTATGCCGATATTCGTGTACGTGGTCGAGTTGCAATCTCTCTCGTTGAATTTCAACCAGAGATGTCACTAATGAGCCGGGATGCTGTCAAAATGAATGATGGATGAATGCAAAAGCTTAGTTAATGAATGCACTTTTCGCACGGTGCGACCACGTTGGTCGAGGCGGAGTAACACGTGTTGTTGCTGATTAATAGACGTCAAAATTGGATGTTAGAAAATTGTGAAGTGCTGTAGGATTTGGGTTTTAGAGAGTAATGAAAGAGGAGATGACGCGCAAATGAAGGTTAACCGTCCAAATTGCCGAGTTGTTGTTTTGGAAGATGAAAATGTAAATGAAGTTAAAATGTTGTTTTCTTTATCCTGACGTTCTGTACCGAACACGACCTAAACTGCGGCAGCTGCACGTGCGTGTAATGTTTCGCATTTTTCCATTTTTATTTCATTAACCGCGTGTTCACCAAGTTTTCTTCTTTACTTTATTTTATTTATTTTTTTTGTCTTTTTTAAACCAACCCAAAAAATTTTTTGTGAGTGTTTAATGCGGTTTTAAGTTCTTGACCAATTTCGAGCGTGAGATCCTCCATCCGCAAATTACGCCCCACTGGCTTGCCAAGTGTTTTTTGCTGCTGAATTTCAGATAAATGTTCAATAATTCATAAAGGAAAGCGAAACTTTTCACCCTGGTACCGAGTAAATTGGTTTTAGTTGATTGTGTTTATACATCAGAAGATCGTTAAAGAGGAGTATCCAGCTTGTTTCGAGAATTTATGCCACTTTTTTTTTTCTTTATCGGTGGCATTTATTTTAAATATTACATGACAGTGAGTGGCAATGTTCGTCATTTCAAATGAATTTGGCAACGCTCGGGGGGTGGAAACTGTGTGAAATATTGCTATTACATTCGTTCGCCGTGAAAAAAAAGAACAGAAGGAGAACTTGAGAAAGAAGTGAAAGAAGAAAAAAAAAATTGAAGGAGAATTTATTTTTTTAGGTAGTTGAGACTTTACATTAAATTTTTTACATTTTTTTTTTTTTTTAATAAAAACGAAATTTTAAATTTTAAAACGATTTCGATTTTTAAAAATTTGTAATAAATTGATGGGATATTGAAGATAAAAAAAAATGGAAATGCACTTTAAAAGGGAACGATCGAAGTTACATTATATCGTAGAATATTCGCTACTTAAATATTGTTTCAAATCATTTATTAAAGTTCTTGGTTTAAAGTCTAATAAAATTGAATTTACCGTCTACAAATTGCGCTTCGACGCTCGCACTATTTTGACAACAACGTCCGTT
>JAQIWS010000946.1:0-14373 GCA_034696085.1 Stigmatogaster subterranea | reverse complement strand
CTAAAAACAGCATGCGATGGTTCACGAGCCAAGGCCATGAGAGACGAGATACAGCGAAAAATATAGTTTTTGGAAAAGACTTGTTTTATACGAAAAAATAAGGATTGGCGGCTAATCCGGATGGTCTAATCCGGGAGATAAGCGGGCGGCTAAAAGTCGCGGGCGGCTAGACTGCGGGCACGGTGGGCGGCTAAAAAGTTTCGGTACCCATACGGTAGTAGTACCGATGAAAGTTACTTTTATTTTCTCAACATTACGAAAATATTTTATTTACCTGTGATCAAAACGTTCAAATTGTCCAAATCAAAAGTTTTTCCTGGTAAACAAAAAATACTTTATTGAGGCAAATTATTGTCGCTTATATTGATATATTCTTTCAATCCGGTATTGGAACAAAAAGTAAGTGGTAAACACGAACTACCGTCCTAATTAATGAAACAAAAACAAAAAATTACTCGGTACATAGAAGATTATTCTAATAAAATTTTACAACAAACAGTCTGTAAATCCAATAATCTCGCTGATCGATAATGATGAGGTGTTTTCACACTTTCTAGTAAACTGATACCGGTATTTACAATTATTGTAGTTCAATTGGTTGGATTAACACCCACAAGAAAAATTACCTGGGTGCATCATCTCTTTGACCACAGAACAACACAGATCATCTGGAAGTGAAATGCCAATTTTTTTCTCTAATTCTCGTAAAGTTTCTTCACTGATGCCACCTAAAATTTTACATACGTCTGTAATCAATATTTAATTTCACAATTACTCCGTATATTTTATTTGGCAAACCGTTTATAGAATTATAAATATCCAAGCAATATATCTAAAAAAATTCCGTAATTTGATTCCACGCAGTTTTGACCTTCGAGTAGCAATGAATATATCTGCCAAAATCTTTGAACTAAACTTGGAAACATTCTTTCCACGAAATATCTTCGGGACAAGTAATTAATGTATCAAAATCAGCAGTGGGATTAATTAATTTTTTATGCCAAAAGAATTGAAACTTATCTGGAAACCAACCAATATTTTTTACATACAGTAATTCCCTCCAAATCGATTCATGGCTGGTCAGTTGATTCAGTGGGACATTAACTTTGCTACAACTTTGTGATAAAGAGTTAATATTTTAACACTAACCTACATCGACAGTAAGATTACCTGACAATACCGTGGACGTCCAAATTATGGGTATAGTACGATTAGTTAATTACAGAATAACAGGTTGATGTGACTCAAAATCGAAAACCTGTCACCTGAGCTCGTCCATCATCGGATTATCTCCACTCTTGACAGTTTTTCAAGATTTCTTTTATCTCAGTTCACATAATCAAATGGGAAAGAATATTTGTTAGGAATATACACTGGAAGAAATACTGACCACTACAATTATTTTACCAGTATTCACCATCATTACGATTGGATTAAGAAAATCATATACTAAGCTGAGCACTACACTGGAAAACCATGAATATTTTGTAACATCGTTTACTCGCCTGTACAAATTAAAACATTTCCATTAAAATGATCAAAGTATTGTATTGATTAATTTGTTAACTAAATTATACCACTGCAACTGAACTTAGAAAATAAATAACTTTTACACTGAACAAGATTTCACAAAAGCGACTAACTCCAGCAGATCACGTAAAATCTACCGGTTACCTTTACCAGGTAATATTGTGAATTACAAGTATCTATTTAGTGAAATTGTATATTGCTCACAGCTATTTGAATCATTCCAAGAAACAAGGTTTGTCTATAAATATTACGCGTGAAAAACTATTTTAAAATGTCTTGTCCTTCGATTTTTTCCAACTTTTGAACTTCCAAGGTTATTAAACATTGCACAGTTGAAAACTTAACACCTGCGTTCATCACTACAAATTTATCTCACTCGATTGATACTTTTCAAGATTAATTCTGTCTTACTTTGTTACCACGTACGAATCGAAACATTACAGCCGTCACGTACCAAGATTTACTTTAATAAAACTGCAAATGTTACACTCAGTTCGGTCTTTTGTCATTTGTCTCACACAACGAATAAATTCAATTTGTGACCAACATGTTTCACAAAATCCGAATTGTCGTAGCCATTTTCACTTCCGTTTGCGCGAATGCTAATGTTGACTACTTATTACCGGTACCAGGTAATATTGGTACGACTTAAAACAAGATTTTAAAAAAAAAGGAAATTTCCACTGCTCATTTCAAACTTATCAATCTTGATGCGCCGAGTCCAAATCTGCAAACGGATTTGCGCGGCGACGCATAGTTTTCCTTCTACACGCGTTTGAAAAAGCGCTTTTACTACGCGCACTTTGACGCCATTTTGAAAGTAGCAACACTATATGGTATTTTTTGTTAGATTTGAGCCTGATCCGGAATGTATTTTAACCACAAATTACGTTACAATTTCCGTCGCAACTTGTGTAATACCAGAATTAAGTAGTACTAATCCTGTGTCTCACGTTTTCTTTCAGAATTACGTATGTTTATACCTTATACTTACAAATTTTTTGCGTGACATCAATGTAATGTGTTGTATGGTTTTTTTCAGGTTGTCAATGAGTGATGACGCGCCAGAAGAAGAAACGTGCCGATTAAATCGTTTGACCGTAATGGATCAGTTTATAAGCGAATTTGGTGGTACAATGGATGCAAACGTGTATCCAGTAGTTTCACCTGGGTCATCGTTTTCATGGATCTACACAATTTTTTTCAGTACACTATGTGCTGAAGTACGGGGTTATTTTAAAACGACTAATATTAAAACGAGTAAATTATTGAAAGTTAGTTGATTTTCTTTTTTACCAATATTCAATTTTATTTCCAGGAAAACCAGGGTTAATCATAGGTCCCTTAATTAAATTTTGTTGTATTTCGCTCGTAAAAACTACTGGTGATTTAAATGTAAAAAGTTAGAGCAATCATTTATTCGAAATTAATTAATTATACTGTAACAAATTGAAAACCAGCAGTTAAAAAAATTAGATTAATTAATGAAAGTGTCAATTAACAAAATTCTCATTCTTACAAAGTACTGGTAACTTATTTTATAATTGTTATCTTTTTTTGTCAACAGTCTTTCATTAGCGACATACCGAAGCTGACTCCATTTTTTCCAGTAACGGGTGCGCTGCTCTGATAAAGTAGTTCCAGCAAGAAGCAAGAAACTTCGGAACAGCTTTGAGAGACGAACTTTGACTGAATGGTATCAACAGAAGACGAGTTTCGCCGAAGAGGATCGAACGAAAGTCCGCGACTGATGATGGACGAGAATCGACAGAAGTTTAACTTACGCCTGAGGGCGATAGAAGAACTTCGACAGAGAACGACGCTTCGACGAAAGGGCTTCCAAGAAAAGCTTCGACGAAAACGAGCTTTGACAGAGAGATTCGACTGAAGAGCGTTTCAAGAAGATGTTTGACAGAAGGTATCCGCAAAGCTACAATACCTGCGTCGACAGGAGAGCGTCGGCAAAGCTACGAGACCGACGCTCAGTGGTTAAATCTCGCAATTGTGATTGCTTCCAACATACGTATCCCTGAAAATTTTCCAAAGTGAGGATTTTTTCGTTTTAATTTTTTATTGAGATTTTGAATTCGATGCAAACGTAAAAATCTGAAATCGAACGACTATTATTTCTCTGCAGTAGGAATTTTTAATGTTTTGTAAAAATAATTCTTTTAATTGCCTTAGATTTACCAAAACTCAGGCACAACAGATTTCAAACATGGAGAACGGGATTATCGCAAAGTGAATGTTGAAGACATTCATCCGTTAATTATTGCAGAAACTTCTTACTCACTTAATGAGTTTTGATGAATGATTTTTTAAAATAAGTTTTGTTGTTTTTGTTTTTGTTTTTGTTTGTCTTTTATTTAATAGCTCGGACAGTGCGAGGCACAACTTGGCGACAGCAAAACTGGATTCAAGGCAGAAAGTGAATGGAATAAAAATTTGTTTTAATGTTCAGAGATCTGAAAATTATACACATTTTTATTAAAATTAAAAACGAAGAGATTTAAGATTTGAAATTGGATTTTCTTTGTATACTCATTAAGTGAGTACGAAGTTTCTGGAATAATTAACGGATGAATGTCTTCAACATTCACTTTTACCTGATAAAATTTTCAAAATAAAAATACACGTGCGTTAAATTAAAATAACAAAACGTGAGAATCAAATACTAAAATATACAAACACTAACGTCGTTATTCACAAATGACGTTCGTTCATCTTCTAACTGTCGTTGAAGATTCTCAATCTCGAATTCATTTTGCTGTTTACTCATTCTCAAACTCGACAATCGCGATTGAAGTAAATCCCGTTCGTCAATCAATTCCGCCTTTTCCGCGTTGGCACCATCGACCAATCTCCCTTGATCTTCGCTTAATTTTGTTATCACCTTCAACTCGTTCTCAAACTCATTTCGTAACTCTTCATTCTCATTCTCCACATCAATCAAATTCTTTCTCTCTTCTCCACACTCAGTTTGAACATTTTTAAGCGTGAATAAAAGTTTTTCAATTTCAGCTTGTAACTTGCTCAATTCACTCTTCGCTTCTTCGATCTGCGATTGCTTCCTGACATCACTCGCTTTCAAATTAGACAGCTCCACTTCCATTTCTTTCCTTCGTTCCTCGTTTTCATTAAGTACTTCTTCTAACTCAATAATCCGTTGACCACCATTTTGTTCCTCCAATCGCAACTCTAAACTCGTCTCAGAGAATTGTTTTCAGAGCTCGTTGCATTTAGTTTATCATTAACCAACGCCAATTCCTTTTCAAATCTTCAACATTTTTCTTCATTTTCTTGATTACTCCTCAAAACTTCTTCGTATTTATCACTAACATCTTTAAAATTAATCAATTCTATCCTTAACTTTTTTTTTCGTTATTAAGTGACATAACTTCGTCGCTTGTTGTCTCATTTCTTCCTCGGCACGTGTTTTATTGTGTTTCAAATTTTCGACGACGTTTTTGAATGTGTTGTTATCAGATATTAATATCTCTATTTGATCCTCCGCATCTTGCATTTCTCGAACGCAACGTTCATTCATTTCTTTAAATTTATTGATCTCACCACCCAAACTGTTATTTCGTTCAGTTAGTTGCGCACATTTAACTCTCTGTTTTTCAATTTCCTTCTCCAATAAATCCTTCACTTGAATCATACTGCTATTACTAATCTCCAATTTATCCTCTTGATCAGTGAATTTCATCAATTGGTCCTGCAACGCTCCATTATCCGTCTGCAACCTCTTCACCTGCTCTTGCAAATTCTTCATCTCCTCAACCATCGCCGAATTTTCTTGCGTAATCCTATCATTTTTCTCTTTAAACTGCCTCAATTTACCCAACATCTTCGCATTTTTCGACTTAACAACCTCCAACTCTTCCTGCACACCCGAATTCGCATCTTCAACCCCCTTCACCGACTTCGTCACCAAATTTTCCATCTCCATCTTCACCGTCGTCAACTGCATTCCCGAAGTTTCCACCTAATCCTTCCAACTGATCTTCTCTTCTTCAAAACTACGATTCATTTCCTCAGTAACCTCACCCAACTCCACCACCCTCTTCTCCAACTCCTCATTCTTCTCTTTGACCACACGCAACTCTTGCAAAACCATCTCGTTCTCCACAGTCAACTTAACCCCCAATTCCTCACTTTTTACAATCGAATCCATCATTTCTAAATTCTCCTTATATCCGTATATTTGTGGTTAAATTCAACTAAAATTCATGAACTAATGTTAACGGAAGTATTTAGCACATAAAACTATCAAATTTTTAGCAATTGGATAAAATTGTTCAGGTGCATGGCATACGATGCCATTTTCACTATGTATTGAGTTTTAGACATAACACCTGGATACTAATGAGCAATTGCCAATGCCTTAAGACCTTGAAACTAAATAATAGTTGATATTAAACCATTATATCGCACATACACCTGATTAAGAAGAAAATTTCCATGTTTTTCTTAACTTTTTTGTGGTGTTCTTATTTAAATGTCCACAGATACAGTAATTTGGGGGGTAACTATGAAATGCTTGATAAAAGCATTGAAAATGTAATAAAATCAATCAACTTTTGGTTGAAAGTATACGTCTAATTGAGTAGAATACACTCATTTGTTCAAATTAGTTCTCAGATGTCATTATAATAAAACGCAAGAATAAAACAAAATAGTGCGCAACTGTTCTTATTTAAATTTCCCCTACTGTAACTGTTCTTTTAACTCCTCCATTTCAACTCTAAGCTTCTCGTTCTCTTCACTTAATTCCTCTATCTCACCTAATTTAGGCTGATTCACTTTTCTTAACTCATATGCGTGAAGATTCTGCGTAAAATCTTCGCTCTCAAAAATATTTGTATCCAAATTATGCGAAAAATGTTGTAACAAAATATTCATCGTTTTTCCTTCAAAATTTTATCGTCGTCTGAAGTTTTAAAATTCATCTTTGGTCCGTTGTAAATCAATAACCTCTTTTTCGAGCGACTGGATATTTGTAATGAATTGTACGTTTTCTTCAGTTGCATTTTCCAGTTTCTTTTCCGATTCAAGATCGAGTTTCATCAATTTTTGAAATTCTTGTTCCATCGAACATTGTGATGATCTTACTCCATTCGTTCGATTAAAGTGTGTGCGTTATCTAACATCTCAGCTTGCATCTCCACCTTATCTTGTTTTTCTAGTTTTTCACGGTCCAATTCCTCAATTTTCTTGTCGAGTTTCTCACTTTTCTCACGCATCGCACTCAATTCAGTCATCAATAAATTCAATTTTTCGCTTAAATTATCATTTTCACCACGTTATTTTTCATATTCCGCATTTAAACTTTTATTTTCTTCGCTTTTCTTCATAACTTCATCGCTCATTTCGTTAATTTTAAATCGCGTCTTCTCAATTTCCTGCGAATCAATATCAACTTGAAACAACCTCTTACTCAGCTCTTCGTGGTTTGAACTGATCAAAATCGTCTGAGATTCTACCGTTTTATATTCATCAGTCAAATCCGGGTAAAGTCTCGACAATTCAGCAACTCGAACCTCATAATGCGACGTCAATTCCGTCTTTTCAACTTCCATTATCTTTTCTTTACTACCACTTTCTTCGAGCGCTTCGGCGGTGTTCTTCAAATCCTCTTCGAGTTGTTCGACGTACGCAGTCAATTTATTAACTTTATCGCTATCCATTTTGACCACACTCAACTGTTTCTTTCAACTCCGCTTCAATCACCAAATGTCGCAGAATTTCATTTTCGAGTTCACTCACCCTCTCACTTTTTACATCAAACTCTCGTTGAATTTCAACCACATTTTCCCGCAAACTCTTCATCTCTTCACCTTCCTTCAACAACTGCGACTGCACCCAACTACTTCTTGCTGCTTTCGAATATTTTCCTCTTCCAACGACATCGAAATCGTCTTAGTCTCTTTTACGACGCTCAATAACTTCTGAATCTCAGAATCCTTTTCCATGCATCTTTCTCAACCACCATCATCTTTTCTTCAACCTCCTTCATCCCACATTTCAATTCCTCGCATTACAATTTCTTTTTCACCAATGCTTCTTGAATATCTTTCAACTCTTCAAGAAAAGATTTATTTTCCACGCTTTCACGCATTTGATTTTTCAACGCTAATTCCAACGCAATTTGCATTTTTTGCCACTGATTTTGGATTTCATTCTTTTCTTTCAACAGTTCTTCACTCTCTCGTCGTATTTCAATTGCAAGTTTCTCTTTTTCACTCAATGATTTTTCCAATTCCGCAATCGTTGCTTCCAAAATCCCAAGTTTCTCCGTCATCGCCATCACGTTTTCGTCATTCGCTCGTTGTCCCACAACCCTTTCCTCTTCCAATTCCGATATTTTTCGCTATAACTTTTCTTCTTTTTCACAACTTTCGCTGAATTTCTTTCATTTCTTCATCTTTCTCAACCATCTTCGACTCCGTATTTTTCTTAAATTCCAAATGCAACTCACTAATCTTGCTATTTACCTCATCGCACATTTTCTTCTTCACCGAGTAACAAAGCGTTTTTTGAAATTTCTCATCTAACGTTTCTCTCTCCTTCTCAAACGTTAACCTCTCGTTCAACAACGCTTGTGACTCATTTTCCAAACTCAATTTCAAATCACTTATTTCCTGCTCCTTCTCAACCAACGCATGGCATATTTTCACTATTTGCGCATTCAAATACCTGGTTTCATTACTTGCAGCTGTCATCAAATTATCTCTTTCAAACTGCAACTACTGCATCTGAGTCAACAGAGAATCGTTTTTAAACTTCTCAGTCGCCAAATCGTTGTTTAGTTTCGACAAATCCAATTCCATAATTTTTTTCCTCTTCAAAGAGTACTGTGAACTGACTCACGGATTCCTTCAAACCATCAGTTTCTTGATTTTTCGCCAAAATAGATGCTTCTTTTACATTTTCCATCGTTTATAAATGAATTTGAAGTGTGTTGATATCTTCATTATGTTTCTACATTTCTAAATTCGACAATTCTTTTGAAGATGATTCTAAATTTTCCAACTCGATCTGAACTTTTTGGAAATATCTTTTCTTCCAGTTTCTCTTCTTTAGCACGTGATTGGTCGTAGAGTTCTCGTAATCGGATACTTAACCGTTCAGTTTCGCCACCCGTTGACAAACATAAAATCATCTTTTTCGTTTATTATTTCGTGTAATTTAACCGGCAATGAATTGGTTACGTTTTGTCTTTATCCAACTTCTTCGCGCGTCTTTTCCAATTCTAATTTCAACAACTCAGTTTGCTCGTTCGCGGTCAAATTTACACCGTCCAACTCGCTTTGAACCTTTTCTACACTCTCTCTAAGTTCTTCAATTTCTTTTTGGCTAACACTTAATAGCTCATCACGATCTCTTATTACAACATTTGCACGTTCAATTTCATCTCGGTTAGACGACATAAAATCATCTTTTTCATTATTCACTTCATCTAATTTCACTTGCAACAAATCGATTATTTTTTGCCTCGATTCACTTTCTTCACTCTTTTTTTCCAGTTGTAAATTCAATAAATTCGTTTCCTCTTTGTGGGATAATTTTAAATTGTCCAATTCCAGGTGGAAAAAAAACTCAACTTAAAAAATAAAAAACTGAAATATAGTATCACAATTTGAACCTCTTGTAATTTTGTAATTTACACGTAGTAAATTCGACTGTCTTATAATTAAAATAAAAAACGTTTGTAGAAAGGCACAGGAAGACGGGGAACCACAAATAAACCCCTAAAATAATAACCTAAAACTCAGGCAAAATGTCAGTTCATCTTAAAAGTAAAATCTCTTTTTTTCAAGCGACATCCTCAAGTAATTAAAAATCATTTTTGTAACAACAACAATTTTTTAATTTTTAATAGTAAATCTTAAAATATCGGTAGTCACCAAAAACGGCAAATGGTAAATTACACATTATCATCACACTTTCATCCTGGGATAAACGTTTGGTGAAGTCGACTTTAGTATTTACTTGTTTTAAGCTAATGTGCTACAACTTTAACGTCGAATATTTTGTTTAACAACTATTACACTACAAATAACGTGAAATTAATTTCAAATATAATTGCACTCTAAAAAGAACCCTGCTGCTTTAGTACTCATACAAAAAAAAATTCTGTTTACGGTACGCTTTTACATGATGTGATCAATCATTTCCAATACTACCGCAAAATCAATTGGTAAAAGTACCGAAAGCAAGATGAAAATAAAACAAAAACCACTTTAAGCAAAATAGTTTTTTTACAGTCTGTTTCTGAATAAAAATACTAAAGTCATTATTATTGAAATAAATTGTTGTAAAAAATTTTTTTACTGTAATTACGAAACCAAATTTAACCACGGCTCGAAAAGAGCTCGACAAATCGGCTAAAATTTCACTTGCGAAGCAAAAACATTCCTCTCCAGCGCATCTCTTCTTTAGCACAAATTTGCGTGAACACCTCGATATCTGGGACCCAAACTTTAGCTACTGGCCAAAAATCCACATCGCCAGCTGAAAAAATCCACTCGCCCATGGCGAGCATGGTAGATTGGTGCTGGACAAGCTATTTAGTACACTGAATATAAATAAATAGGGTACAAAATTTGATTTTCTTCACAGCTGAAGTATAAAATTGCAAAAAACAACAAAATTTATTACAGTGTTACAGTATTAAGAAGAAGTGTTTACATTTACAACTTTACAATTTGTACAACAACAAATCTAATAAGAATAACCTATTTACACGTCAGTACAAACTGTAATTAAACGCATGAAAATTTATTCTTTAGTGACAATATTTTAAAATAAGAATAAAAACACGTAATAACAGATAATGCAATAAGACTTGAGAATGTGACGTATGAATTAAAAACACGGGGTATGTTAGAAACTGTCTGGGAAGTAGTAACGCTTACTCAAACCATTTAGATCAGCTGACTCATGGAAACGTCAGTGAATTACTTTTACAAAAAATTAACACTAAATCATCTATTATAATTATTTAAACAACTGCTTGGCACCGAACGAATTAAGTGCAAGTTACGTCGCCTCGCAGTACAACTACAACAAGCGCAATAATTTATTCCAGTATAACTTTTGTTGATCTGTAAATCTTCCTTTTACGAAACAAACAAGCATTGCACAAATATTCTGGTGTAAAAAACAGTAGCTGTTTCCAAGAATTACCACTCAGAAAAATGTCGACAACCTTATTGACACTGTGCATCAATTACGTCAACAACAGATTAAACATAAAAAATTAGCTCAGCAAATCACAACATGTAACCATTACAAGCTGAAAAAATCGCGCCAGAAACAATTGATTATTAAAGTACCATTCCATACAAGATATACACATTGTTGCAATCTAGTCTGCAATAATTCTTCAGTTTCTGCCCAAACCAATAAAACAATATTATCAGCATATAATAACTAAAGTTCCAGGAATTGACAAATTGAAAATATTATTGACTTAAATCAAAAATAGAAAAGGACCAAGAACTGAACCTTGAGGTACTCCAGAGTCACCCTCATCAATTGCAGCTCGAACAAAATCAACAACAGTCCTTATAGCTTGTTCTACATTTCTGCCTGGAAGGAATCCCTACTAATGGGAAGAATTTATTTTTAATGAATTCCAAAAATATAACAACCTTTGCTATAAATTCCACAAGCTTTGAAACTGTTGGGAGCAATGCAATTGGTCTATAATTACTGAACAAGTCAACTTCACCTGATTCATAAACTGGAACAACTTTAGCAGTTTTCCAAATAACAGGGACAACTGAAGATGAAATGACGAATCCACCAAAAACAGAACATCTTTTTCAATGACCAGATTCATCTTTAACATACAACCTCGAATTCCATCAGATGCAGAAGCTGTATATGATCTTAACCATCTAAATACCTGTAAAATTTTCTCATTACAAACAGGCCACAAATACATCGACTGATTAACAGACAAACAATGAACAAGAGCAGAATCAGTGATATATGGAATTTCACTAAATAGCCTCGTTGATTCATGTCAATGTTTTAACACTGGGTAATACCGTATACAGTTTGTACACACAGTCAAAACTGCACGTGATACAAAATTTTCGCTTGTTTTCTAAAGACACGCACATACATTGTGTTATCCGGAATTTATAATTATCAGGGTGCGAATTACCAGGTTTTACTGTATTCAATATTATGAGTCAATAGAATCTAAGAATTGCAAGAGTGTAAGTTTTGGTAAAATTGTCTTTTCTTATGTAGTAACTTGTGTAATTTGGGTTAGGACATTATAAATTCTTTGGATTTGCTATTAATGTAATACTCCGAGTATTCTGTTACGTCAACCCGCAAATTTTGAATGTGTTTTCAATACCGGTAAATCAAACGAACTTCATTAAAGTTAACAACTTATACCATTTAAAAATTCATTTACGCATAAAATGAAGAGTTTGCGTGCAAAACATGTTATACCACAGTCAATTTTGGATTTAACTTGTTTTGAACCAAAATACAGGATTTGTCGTTTTGTGGTAGAATTGAACTTGTTTTCGCCAAAGAGGTCTATGGATTAAACTTGCTTTGAAAGATGTAACGAAATAGTAACATTCTTAAAACAAGTACATTGATGAACATAAACCACGTCGTTTACACTTTTCATTAAGTCACGCATTAAAAACAAGCTTTATTTGTTTGACTGTTCTATAATTAAGGATGCAAGTTTAGTACGAAATACAAAAAAACAAATGCTTAAATTTTGCTTCAGTTAAAAACAATTTAGTTACAAAAACCTTAATATTAATATTAGCGAAAATTGACTAATGCAGAAATAAATTGACAAATAAATTCAAAAAAAAGAAAACCTCAACTAACAATTGGCTTTCGTTACTTGAACTTTTTCGAATTTTTGGACTTAATTGTCAACACAAAATAAAGGTCCGCCCTAGGGCTATTTCATAACAGTAACTTATTTTATTCACAATCTAATATTCGTTGTTGGGTCATAATCTGACTCATCAATAAATACCGGATTTTAATTAAAATATTATTCCGGCTGTAAATTTAAGATTGCAAAATTAACATTGCAGTAGAAAACACGGCGACCATTCAGTAAAGCGAAAATACAAAATTTAATTATCCGTTTTCGTTTTAACCACGAGAAACAAGTTGTCTCCGCAGATCACACGGTGTATAAAATTCAATGTTATTCTCTTACAAATTAACGGCGCACCCAACGTAAAATTTAGGGCGAGTTTACAATCGTGAGATTTACGATTTAAGCAATTAAATTCCATTTCGCAATTAATGTAGATTCGAGATTATAAATATAAATAAATTTTACCTGTTTGTTAACATCTGCGTCGCTAAATTTACAGTAGACTATTCTATTTTCCCAACGACACAAAAAAAATATCGAGTCTCTTTTTTCACTCATCGAATACGATTAACGCGAGTTAGAATTAAGCTGTAATTAATTCCACGTCTCGCGTTCTGCGTAATCGGTGTAAAAATCAGTCAGAAATTCAAAATGGATAAAAATTTCTACCGTTCGATAAAATTCACTCAGTATTAAATATTTCTAGATTAAAATAAGAAAAATGATATTGCGACACCGTACGGATAAATTAAAGGGCTATATTATGCTGTATGATTAATTGAAAGCGAAAACAATTCAAAATGTTCATTTAAAAGATGTGTAAATTCTGAAATTTATAATTTCACGACGTGAAGTAAGTAAAATTTTACAGAACCCAAATTTGGGGGAGGGGGGGGGGGGTTAACTGTTTTAACGTACGCATAGAGATAAAGTAAGGAATTAACAATAAGTTGTCAAAAAATTCAGCTGCGAAAACATTTCAATCCATTCAACTCAATTAATGGACAACTTTTCTAATGTACAGTCAAGTGTAAGAGGAAAACATTAACGGTTTATAAAGTTCATTACAAAAAATTATCCTTTTTAAATATTCTGACGAACAAGAAAATTAATAAATTATTCGCAAAATGCAGAAAATGAACAACGAACTCAATTGGCGATGAACATGTAAACTTAAAATCTAACATTATAAATTTAACACTTTTATCACCAAAAAATGTGTTATATCTCTCGTCTCACGTTAGTGCCCGACTACACTTCGCACTGTGTAAATTCGAACAGTACCATTAAAGTTAAAAGAATTTAGCTGAAATGGTTAATAGGATTAATGCGTAAACAATTTACTTAGTATTCCTAATGTAACCATACTAAATAATACACATTTTCAACACGTTTTTAACAATAAAATTTAAGGAAAAATGCAGAAGAGAAAATTTTTGTGAAAGTTCAAAAATCTGGAATCCGGATTTCTGTCAGCCGGAATTTTAGATTTTTGGATTTAGAAGGTATAAACAGTGCGTAAATATCAATAAGAATGTGTTACGGAATGGGGTTTCGAACTGCAGGCAATATTTAACTTTAGCAAATAGCAAACAAATCAAAACTTAAGTACATTTCCGGGCTCATCACCCGTACTATATTGTAATTGATTTCTGAACAGTATTAGGTTTAAAGTAGTTAATGTGAGTACAGTATACAGCCAATGAACAAATTGAATGAAAGCTGAGTCGCACGTCCAAGGAAATTTTAGTTTTTACACCTTGTGTAAACTTAAGATGTAATCATTAGCGTGCGTTACTATTAACTGAAGTACAATAAAAAAAACTCTATTCAGTATTTGATTTCAACGAGAACATTTTTTACCATTAAAAATTCTCACTGAAGTGATTGATTGATTGATTTAATTTACGTCACCCAAACAGCTAGGTCATCGGGTGACTGACAAGTAGTAAAGAAACACA
>JAQIWS010000945.1:0-14387 GCA_034696085.1 Stigmatogaster subterranea | reverse complement strand
GATTAATTTCCTCCTAAGACTTCGTTTTCGTCCTGTGGAAGAACACAGTAATTTTTCTAAATTTATTTATTTACGTTAACCGCGAAGTTTCGTAAGAGATAGCGAATTTTTAGTGGACTTATACGAGTCGACGATGAGAATGTAAATCTTGAAAACTTTTGGCAACGAGAACATAAAAGGGAAAGAGTAACAAGTTGAAAAGGACACTGAGCGAGGATGCGCTAAATTTAGACGCGGGAAAAACACCCTGAGAACATATCATTTTTCGGAAAACTATTTGAGCTCTCTCTCCACCGTGTTTGAATAATTTTTAACCAAAAATGAAAAAAATCAGTGCTTATAAAAAAGCGACAGAAAAAAATTAAACGCAACATTAAATATTTACATAATTCGAACGTGCAAACACGCTAAGATATGAATGATGGATGAGAAAATGATGCAGTGTGAGAGCAAAGATTGATTTAATATTTTTTTTCGTCGATGTTTGTCGTTGATTTTGTGCACGCGATCGTCAGTTTACTTATTTCTCATTTTTTGCTTTCTCTCTCTTTCCACAAAACGTAGTTGATTTATTCTGGGGAATACACCAAGGCGATGAACAAAGAATGGCATACGGGTCATTTCTGTTGTTGGCAATGCGACGAGTCTTTGACTGGTCAGCGTTACGTCCTCCGTGATGAGCATCCTTATTGCATCAAGTGTTACGAGCAAGTTTTCGCCAATCAGTGTGAAGAGTGTGGAAAAATCATCGGCATCGACTCCAAGGTACAGTAAAATGTCTTTTTAAAGATTTTGAAGAAGTTTATAGATTTTGAGTTGTCCGATTAAGACGATTATGTAATCGACATTGACCTTGAGAGTAAGTTGTTTGCGCGCTGGGATTTGCATATACAGTACGAATGCGATTCGAGAGGTTAGCTAATTTCAAGGTATTCATCGTTGATTTGTGAAGCCCGGTTTGATCTGACGGTGATTAGTCGAGTACTCGTCTTTAATTCGGTCGTTTAAAAATAGGAACGTGAAGGATTTTAAAAATAAATCAGCCAAAGTGGCTACAGACGGATGTTGGATTTTTAAACAATTTTCTTTTTCTAAATGTGGAATAGGATTTGTCGTACAAGGAGAAGCATTGGCACGAGGCTTGCTTCCTCTGCAACAAGTGCAGAGTGTCTCTTGTGGACAAACCTTTTGGATCCAAGAACGAGAAAGTTTATTGCGGAAACTGCTACGACGCTGCCTTCGCTACTCGTTGCGATGGATGCGGTGAAATCTTCCGAGCAGGTGACAAAATGAATTCTCGTAAAATTTCGAGCGTCGGAAAGAAAGCTAAATTTGGATTTATACGATCAAATTTAGGTACCAAGAAGATGGAGTATAAGGGACGTCAATGGCACGAGAAGTGCTTTTGCTGCTGCGTCTGCAAGACGCCCATTGGGACGAAATCTTTCATCCCGAGAGACAACGACATTTACTGCGCCGGTTGCTACGAAGAGAAGTTTGCCACTCGTTGCATTAAGTGCAACAAGGTACACGACCTCGATTTGCATACTATAATTGACTTTTCTACTCTGTCTAGTCGACTGAATTTGAAATGACATATTAATTTTTGTTTTTCAATTTCGCTTTAGATTATCACTACTGGCGGTGTGACTTACAAGAACGAGCCGTGGCATCGTGAGTGCTTCACGTGCACGCACTGCAACACTTCTCTCGCTGGCCAACGTTTTACTTCCCGCGATGACAAGCCTTATTGCGCCGAGTGCTTTGGCGAACTGTTTGCCAAGAGGTGTACGTCGTGCGGTCGCCCCATTACAGGTGAAGAGAGAATACATTTATTGAATTTCCATTTTAATAGCTTTTTGAGACGTTGACCCCATGTTTTTGTCGGTTAATTAGGAATCGGCGGCACTCGTTTCATTTCGTTCGAGGATCGTCATTGGCACAACGACTGCTTTATTTGCGCTGGGTGCAAGGGTTCTTTGGTAGGCAAAGGGTTTATCACCGATGGTGCTGACATCTTGTGCCCCGAATGTGCCAAACAGAAGCTGATGTAAATGCCTTGTGGGGAGATAAGGTTTTAACGGGGGGACGGATGAGCCGAGTTAATCTGCTGTTTGTTTCCACACACAATTCACATTTTTCTGAAACGTAGAAGGAGTAAAATAAACAGCGGATTATCTCTCGCTGATTAAGAGAACCAATTGCTTTATGTTATTTTAATGTTTTTTTTTGTGGAAAAAAAAAATGGTGCTTTGTGAGAGATTTGGCATAAATTTACTTAACGAATTTTATTTTTATCATTTTTAACCTTTTTGCTTGGTTTTTAAAAAACAAATTTTTTTTCGCTTTTATCTTGTCAAACTTGCTTCGGTAGTAGTTGTATTTACGGCGAAAAAAAATAATCACAAATGAAATATTGTAGCGACTTTAAAAAAAAAAATAACAAAAAACAAAAAAACTTTGTATAAGCGAGTCATCAATCGAGCGCTTCCTTGGTGAATGAAAATGTTTTTCATTTGTTTTAATATTTTAAGTGTTTAACTTTTTCTTTTTCTCTCTCGTCTTCTGTGTTCCGCTTTTAAGCTTTTAACTCGATTCCCTTTTTTTTTCCTAACTTATTTTTGGGAGAGATGTGTGGGAATGGGCTGTGTGCATCTTTTATCTTACGTCAATTCCAATCGTATACTTTCCCCCGAACGATTAGTTTGTGTGCAATCTCACGTTTCAAATGCGCGAGTCTGTTTTTGTAGTAAAATGACTGCTATAACAACATTTGATCCGAGTTCTATTTCTCTTCTCTTCTTTTCTTCTTCTTCTCTTTCTATTTGTCTTCTCTGTACTACCGTTATTTTCAAATTTCAAAATATAATTTTTCCCCGCCTTTTCTTTTTCTTTCAAACCCTTACTATAATTATTATTATTATTATTATTTATAACTAATATCACGTTAGATTTAAATGGTTGAGTGGCCTAAATATCCCTGGTTCTTCTCGTCGTAGGAGAATCCAATGTGCCACACCAATGCTGCCTTGTCATTTCCGACAATTTTCAAATCGAATGTGTAAAATTGGTGTTGGCATCATTTGGGTGTTTGTGTTAGACATCTTAGGTGTGTTTTAAATTTTACAATTGTATAATTAATTACGTGTATAAAATTTTTTTATTAAGTGGACGTAGTCAGAGAGGAAAAAAAAATTAAAAAACTATTTAAAACATAAGACATGACATAAACTGTGTCGCACTATCAATTAATTAATACGTCGGAAAATTTAGGCAGTAAATATAAAAAAATCGATCGACGAGGCCTTAAGTGTGCTTAGGAAAATCCATAGTTTTTGCTTAAATAACCAATTCGATCGTTGCGATCCATAACTTGTATGACACCCGGATTGAAATATTTTACACACGTAACATTTGAAAAATGTTTGCAACTACAGTGATTTGTAATTTACTCACTCACAAAATCAAGTATCTTGCTTTTTAACAAAGTTGTATTAAAAGAAATATTAAGACTGCTTAAAATTAGTTCGTTATGTTGAATTGAAAGAAGTGTAGCTGAATTAGCGGTTTCTTTTAAAAGTTACAAACTGTACACACATACGACAACACACGAAAAAATAATACAAAAACAAAAGAAAATCGGGAGGTGTAAACGGATATCTGCAAATTGTATCGAACCACGTATGTAAAAATACGAAAACAAGAAAACATTAAAGGAAAAAAAAAAATAAGGTCACGTGAAAACCGAATTTTGTGATGGTGGTTGCTTTTAATAAAGTCATCAGTTCCATCATTATATCGAGAAGTTATTATTTTTGCCGAATTCCTACAAGTAGATCACGTCATCGATAAACTTACGGTATAATACGAAGATATGTCAGATCAACAAAAGTCTTGCCATCCTAAAACAAAAATATGGCGGAGAATTGGACACCAAGAAATTATTTTTAATGGATGAAATAACAAACCAATTAAAAATAAATTCTACATCATGCTCTAGTGAAAAAATAAAACGTCAAAGATGATTTAACGAGTGACATTAACGGTTGTAGACATAAGTAACTTAAATCTAAATTTGGAGTTATCTACTTACTTAACAATATATACTTTAAAAAAAAAAAAAATCATCCGAGTGCGTTAAAACGAAGAAAAAACAAATCTTCTAAATTAACTGAAATTTACCATTCACACTTCGTTGAAAAAAAATAATTATAACGATTATAATGCGCATACACCAATCCATTAATCGAAGACTGCGCTTCACATTTGGTTATTATTTTAAATTTACATTTAACAAACAAAATTATTTAAAATCTTAAACTAAAAACTAAACTTGTGCGGTAGCGAGTTATTCTTTTTCAACACATCGACAAGTATGATATTTTGTTTTTCTTCGAAAATTGCGTGTCCACGTTGAGGGAAAAATAAAAGAACAAATGAGGAACAATACCTTGCGTTTAACACTCAATTCGAATGCAAACGCAGTGTCCATCGCCGTTTGCTTTAACCAAATGCCAGTGGTGCTCAATCTCAGTTCAACTCACTTCACATTCTTGTTCCAGCGGTGGGAGTGGGTCATTGATTGATCGATCGATCGGTGGAGCAAGGGTTAATACTAAATCCTACAGTACCTTCCTTCTTGCTCTTACAAATATCATTTTATATAAATTGCATTTTTCTACCATTTAAAATCTATTATTTTCGTATATAAATTCTCTTTAGGGATTGATAACACCGAATTTCGTCTTAAACTTAATAAATCTTGATAAGATTTATTATTTTTTTCCTTTTGGTCATAAATTATAAAATATCAAACAATCTTCGGTTTAGCATATTCGGGGCAAACTTAATTTTTCTTTTCTTTTTTGTTTAAAAACGATCTTCATATTTTTTTTTCTTAAATCATCGATTAAACCCCGAATTAATTTCTCAATTTGGCATTGAAGTTATGTACAGAACCCGTACAAATTTATCTCCACGGTGAAATGAGTTCAACTAAAGCTGTTAAATAAATGATTTTAAGTCACAACCACAGTTGAAAAAAGAAAAACTGTGAATTAATCAATGACATGATAAAAACATTATCCCATCATCCGATAAGGAATCTGGATATATCGTCAATTTTGTTATCACTGGAGCACCACTGGACTCAACGCCGCAAATCTCGCACCAACTACAACAACGCAACCGAAAAAGAATCACGTGATTTCCATTTCACGTTCCTGGTACTTCGGTAACTGGAGTTTCATCGACGGATTCGCACGTGTCTATGTTCATAGGTTCGTCTAACAATTTATCCGTCATGTTGTTCGTCACGTCATTAATCGCCGAATCTGCAGCGAGATCATCACCGTCGTTGTTGGTGCTACCGTTGGTATTATTATTGTTATTCACGGGACCATTGAAATTATTTTCCAATATCACTTCATCAACGTTGTCACCGATTGCGTCATTTTTGGTCGGTGTTTCATTCGACGACAACGAAGAATTATTGTTACTGTTATTTTTCCGTTCACTGTCGCTCCACCTGGATTTACGACTTCGATCTCGATCTTCGCGGGATTCTCGGTCGCTTCTCCCGTGTCCACGATCGTCGGTACTCCGCCGACTGGCGTAATCGCGGTTCCGGTTCCAATCTCGTTCATCTCCTCCTCTTGCTCCGCGATCACGGTCTCTTTCTCGACTTTTCTCCCTCTCTCTATCGCGTCGCTCTCTTCCGTACCTATCGCGCGTCGATGACATATATTCACGATCGTAATCCTCGTCGTCTCTTCTCCATTCGTTGTTCGGAGGGTAATTATCACGGAAATCGTCATCCATTCGCGAATTTCGTTTCCATTTGTCACCAAATCGATCCATGTCGGTAGAACCACCCGCAAATCTCTCGTCCCTAAAATCGGGCCCAGCGTTCGCTAATCTCGAATGATCCATACCGAATGTCGGCGGCCTATCCATATTTATACCCATTCTATCCATCCCCGTTCTCATCCCGCCCCCGCCTCCACCACCACCACCGAGGAATGGAGAACCTCCGCGAGGATTTCCCGGAAACATCATTCCGCCACGAGGAACCATCCCTCTCGGAGGGAAAGCATCTTGTGGAACACCGCCAATTCCTCCCATCTGCGAACGATTCATGCTGCCCATTCCCGGGAACCGTCCAAACTGAGGTCCGGGACCCATAATTCCAGGTCCGTTTGGCATTCGAGGTCCACCAAATCGCAGTCCTTAAATTAAAACAAAACAAAAAAATTACTAAAATCAGAATTAGAAATTAATTATATCGATTTTCACCTGGATTTTGAAACATGTTCGGTCTAACGTCTCTAAACGGCCCACCTCTCAACATCATTCCCATATGTTCGTGACCTCGACCTCTATCCATTCCCATCGGACCTCCATCCATCAAACCGGGCCGAGGATGATCTATCATTAATCCAGGGTTAGTGCCTTGAAGTCTGTCGTGCATGGACATGCGATCCATGTTAGCTGCCATCACACGATTTCCGCTTCCTACTCCCATCATGCCACTCGTTTCTGGTTGAGGTAAAAGTCCCGGTCCAGCATTTAAGGGAGGTTGTGGATTATACCCAGCGTGTCCGTGAAGGCGATCGGCCAGCGACCTTTCGGACCTCATCATATTCATATTTTGCGGCGAAGCATCCATTAATCCTCCCATTGGTCTCGACCTTTGTTGTTGCGCCATATCTTGCATCGTCGATTTCATAATTCCCAAAGGAATGCAATTGGGATTATCGAACATGTCGTTATTGTCTTTTAATAAAGCGTTGTTGTGATTATCGTTCATTCCTTGATGCCCTCTCATATCTACATCTTGTCCCATCTCTCTCATCGAACTCACTGCGTCCCCTGGTTTGTTGTGCCAGTTGGGCGCCATTAACGAATTAACGGCGAGTGAATCTTTTTCAGTCGGCGTAGCGTTGCAATCGTTTTCTTGCATCGACATAGATAGCCCCGGCCGATTCATGTCGAAATTTGCGGGTCGAAATGAGGGAGGAGGTAACGAAGGATTAAAAGTAGCCGCAGTTTGAAATCCTTGAGATGGCGGTCCAGCAAAATCAGAGTTCATATCCATCACAGATGTTTGGGACGTCAAGCAGGCAGTGGTTCCGCTAATGGCAGAGCAATTAATTGGGAGGGTTGACGACACCATTGCTGATGCTGCTGCGGGAGATGTGAGAGATTTGCTATCAGCGTTCGTCATTCCATCCGGAGAATTTTCTTGCGATTCTTGAGTAGGTGTGTCGTCGTCTGCGGGATTCTCGAGTAGAGCACTCGTGGTTGGCGGTGCTGTAACGATAAAATTTAATATGAATTTTTTACATACGGTATTCTAAAAATTTTGGCTTACCGCCAGTAGGCGTCGGAATGGCAAACGGTTGTTGCACGGCAACGGGTAATGGCCCAACCATCGGCATCGTTTGGTTAAGAAGGGATTGAGATACCGGTGGAACCATCATCCCAACCATTGACGTGGGTGGGGGCACCCCCATTGGAATAGACATCATGGGCATCGGTTGACCGGGTACTAAACCAGGTACGGTCATACCAAACTGATTGGTCACAATCGGTTGAATAAGTGGTAAAGATGATGTTTGATGTTGTTGTTGATCGTTATTCGTTTGGTCTCCAGTCTGCATCGCGACGATACCGCCTTGTTGCGTTGTTTCGTCAAATGCCCCATCTTGGTTGTCTCCCGTGTTTGAATTTTCTTTGTTCCTTAATTTTTGTTGTTCTGCAAATTCCATATTTAATTAAGGCTTGAAAAAATTCAAATAATAATAATAATAATAATAATAATAATAATAATAATAATAATAAACCAACCTTTGAGTCTCTCAGGAATTGTGTCATCGTCTACCATTCCCCCTTCTTCGAGAGCGTCTAAATTTACTCCGTTTGGTAGTTTTTCGTATGGAATGTAAGAAACGCCCAAATCGGCATCCCAATAATCTTTAAAATCCTTTCCTTTCACGCCCTTCCCAGGTGCCCAAGCCATCTGTTGAAATACATTCAAAATCAAGTTAAAGCAAAAAGTATTCTTTCACGTAACATTTACTTATAACAGCATTCTCTTAACCGTTATAGTTTTCCCTTGCAACTTCAAACTTTTCAGTTTTTGAAGTGCTCTGTAGGCATCCTGCCGCCGATTCATGCAAACGAACGCGCAACCACGTGGAGGGATCATCTAAACCAAGATAAATTTTATATAAAAAATGTCTCAAACGCACTAAATATTTTATAACAACTCACGTCTATTGCCACTATGTCACCAAATTCGCCAAACGTATCCGCCAAATCTTCTTCCGAAACAAGTTTGGACACGTGTCCCAGCCACAAAGTCGTACTGCAAACTATACAAAAAAAAATTAGTAGTAACTGTCCTTGTGATTAAAATCATTTATCAAATTTACCACTTAAGTAATCTCTTTTGATAGGAGGCAATCCTCTTTTCTTTCTTTCCCGTTCCTTTTCTCTTTCCTTTTCCCGTTCGCGCTCTCTCTCCTTTTCTTTTTCCCTCTCTCTCGAACGAGATCTTCTTTCTCGCCGATGTCGCATTCGAGACCTGGATCCTGAACGTGACCTCGATCTTCTCCGCCGTGGCGATTTTGATCTCGATCGGCTCCGTCGAGACCGTTTTCTCGTTCTATCGTCAATACATTTCACGCATAAGCACAATACTTCCCGTAAGCAAGCGATTTATTTTTACCTAGTCTTCGATGGTGATCTTGATCGCGATCTTGTCCTATCCCGACGTCTAGGAGACCGTGACCTTTCGCGGTCGTCGTCGGTACCAATTACTTGCCTTTCGTCCTGATCCTGCGATGGAAATGCGTCGACCATATGAACCATCTGCGGTGGCTGAGAGAGCGCCGGTGAGACGGGGACGAACGCTTGCAAGTTGGGATGTGAGCCGAGCGAATTGGGAGTAATAAGTTGCGTGAAGGATGCAGGATCGTACTGCTGCTGCGGGTCTAACGTGACGGTAGTTTGAATCTGTTGGACAAATTCTTCCTCTTGTTGGCGCAATCTTTGTTTGTGCAATTGCTCCTGCACTGACATTTCATTTTTTAGCGCTTCTGTTTGCTGAATAGTATGCTGCATTTGTTGCAATTGGCGCAAAAGTTCGGGATTCGATAAAAGATTCTGAGCCATGCTATAATTTAATGGAGTAAAAAATACACTTAATACAACCGAACATTTTGTAACTAGAGGGTCATCTTCACACCTCACTGCCAGTGAAGTGGGATCAGACGCCGGAGAAGACTGATCTTCCTTTTTCTCTTCGTCCTCATCATCTTCGTCGCCGTAATCAAAATCTAACAATTTCTGAATCGAAAATTCTCACGCATGATAAACTCGAACATAATTTTTATTAACTTTATTTTGTTTATTAAACCTAAAACAAAATTTACCTTATTAAACTTGACCGCGTTCTCCTCTTCCGGCATTTTCACCTGAGCTTGCGTGAGTAAATTTGTAATTTGCTGCAGTTGATTCAATACGTTGGTATCCAATATCGGCGGAATGCTTCCCATGTGCGCAGACTTAATAAAAATACCAATAAATCTCAATTTTACCTGGTCTGAAAAAACCCCCTACCAAATTCCAAAACCTAACAAATTTTTATTGAAAGAGTTTGTTTATTTACTTGTGTTTGCTGAATTAACTGTGACACCGTTTTTAAAGTATTTGTTGGATCTAGTAGACTGAGTTGAGCTGGATCGTGATTCCAACCAGACCAACCAGACGTCATGTCTTTAGTTTTGCTCGTTAACGATGTTGGCGTGTCACTGGCGACTGGAGTGGATTGTTGATGAACTGGATGATTGGGATTTGCCATGTCCAAAAGGGGCTGTATTACGTCACTGGTAAATACATTATTCTTCTGCCACAAATTTAAAACACGCACGATTTTGCTCTGCGTAATGACAAAAATATCAGAATTTAGTACAATTAATTTTTTTCTATTGTGCATATTTGATTATATACCTTCTCTTCCGGGGGACATTTAAATAAATTTTGAAACGTAATGTTAATATTTTTCGCGAATCGAGGAGCAAAAACATCTTTTGTTCCGTATTGATGTCGAGATTGTCTCACGATTGAATCCACAACGTACAATCCTGGAACTTTGTACTCTGATTTGCACTGAAATATTTTATTTTCAATTTTTATTTTTTGATCATCAATTAATCGTTTTCTCTTTATTCAAACAATACACACCTTTTGGACGAACTTTTCGACGCTCTGAACTACATGTTTATAGAATTTTATTGCCTTAATTGCTGTTTTGGTTACGGATGTCATTTTAGCCTTCGAAATTGGAGGTTTACACTCATAGAGCGACGATAGCTGGAAAAATAAGTAAAAAATCATTATCATTTCGTGAGCAAAATATTACTCGTCCACGGATAAATAGTTAAATAATCGCGATTTTAGAGCGCTTAGACAATAAATCTAACACCGATTGCACTAAATCGATAGTCAGGAACTTCTGTGTTTATTTTATACTGGATCACTGAGCAAATAACATGACATTTTCCTGCTTTAAACGCGTGTTTCAATTCTTTAAACACTTAGGCCTAACGTTGTTAAAAAAATTGAGCGCTTACAGTAAACATTACTCGTTGTTTACTAATCTAATTCGTTACTCACCTCGTTATTAAATGTTCTGACTGAATCCATGGTGATTTTGGGATGAAACGGACAAAAGTAGAAAGAAAAACGGAGCCGCTATACACACAAAAGATTAATGCCAACCGTTTTAATTGGAGAACGGATAAGCAGCAAACGCGACTGAATAACCCAAGATGGCGCGACGATTTCTCCCGACGCTCGTTTTTAGTTACAGAGCAGCATTTTCAGGTATCGACTATTTTGATTGGCGCGAACTCAAAAAATTTGTTTCACTCACTTTTCAAATTTTAACTCTCATTGCGAACCACTGATTACTATTAACGCAAAAGCTGTCGTTGAAAGCCTGACAAATTTGAAATGCAGCTTTCCTTTGTATCGATAGCGGTTGTCACGCGTCATATCACACAAAAAGGCGGGAAGATTAAAAGATAAAAAGGTACAAAACAAATATTTTAATTATTTACTTATAATTTTTTAATTTTATATTTTTTAAAACAAAAAAAATTTGTAATATAAAAATTATCATTACATTTTTGTTTACGTATTTGTATTTTTTATGATTTTAATTAATACATTTTTATTTTATGGACAAAAACCCTCGTACTTCTGTAACAAATTTTTCGAAATTCTCCCGAAATTTTAGTTTATTCGCTCTATCGTCTGTAAGTTGAATTCCAGTCATAAGAGTTGAAAAAGCATTCGCTAATCTCTGATAGGAAACAGGATCTGACTGTTCCTGAAGCAAGTTGTTCATTAACTCTTGGTAATGATCCTAAACAGAAAATTTGCGTGAATATCGCTTCATTTTACTTTAAATATTAAATTATCACCTGGTATAAACATATTAGCAAAAATAAAGTACCACTCGCAGTTTGTAGCAAATCAAAATCAAAATTCTGCAGAAGCACAATGTTCAGTATAATCTAAGAACGTAATAAACGTGAGTTGATCGAAAATTTTATGTAAGATTACTAAAATATGAATTCAATTTACCTTCAAAAATGGTTGCAGACTCCAATAAATGTAATTCCGGAGATTAATTTTAATCATGTGACTCCCAAGGCCAGATAAAAAGTCAAAGCATAGGGTCATTATGTCAGTTCCAAAACTAAATCTTCGTCAAGAAAAATAAAAAAATCAATAAAAAATCGACACAGTTTGTTTTTAAAAAAGGATACTCTGCTAAAGCTAATTGAATGGAAGCGATTAATTCGTTGAAGAGTTTTTCCGGTAACTGGCAAATTTTTTCCGGGTAAATTTCACACACAAATGTTATCATTTTGAAGTATTGTACACACAGACGAGGAAATTTTAGAATATCACTACTCATCATCGGCATGATGATGTTTAAACCGCACAACGCCACATCAGCAGCCGATAAAACACACTGATCGTTTTCAACAGGACTGAAGTCAATAAAATCCTTTGACAGTAGATTAGTCAACAGTTCCATAAGAAGTAGAATATCCTCGTACTGGTCCTCTTTGGCAGACGCAGAACTACTTTCCTTACCTAAAAGTAAATTTTTTAAATAACAAACTACAAATTTCTATTTGCTATCATTACCTGCATTGAATTTGGCGTATGTCTGAATAATTGAGAGGCAACATTCGTATAGTGATTTAGAGTCCGCTGAACTCAAAAAGCACAGCATCCGTTTTGTACATTCGCAGAAAAAATGGAAAATTTGTTCTATCACGTTTTGGTAGTTGTGGTAAATATTTAGAAGAGAAACGAATTCGCTAATAACAGGATAAAGAAACGCGAACAACAACTTCGCGTTTTGAGATTTGCAGCCTTGCACGACGCCTAAAAATATTTTATAGTATTGTAATCCATTTAATTTAAAGTTTACTGAATTTCACTAAAACGCATACCCGTAAAACAGTCCAGTAGATGAAGAATTTCTTTTTTTACTGGTTCTTCGTGATAAATCCGCGTAAAATTCTCCTGACATATTAAATCTTTATATTTATCTCGTAAGGGTTTTAAAACCTACAATACAATAGACAAAAAAGATCATATAAGAAAAAATTATCAAATCGAAGGTAACATTTCCCAACCACTTTAAAAGAAAAGTGTTCATAATTTTTAATCGTAAACTACAAATTTAGATTTAACAGCAAAATTGAAGCGTAACCCTTACCTCCTCAACTCACACCACCCAGAAAACTATTAGCATTACAAAAAAAAGTAAGAAAAGTTATGTTGCAGAATAAATAAGTAAACAAAAAACCGAAAGCCCGAGCACAAAACTTTGCCAAAATAAAAAATAAACCAAACGACAGAAATAGCAATTGCGGAACGACATTCACCTGAATCCAATACTGATCTCGCGTGTTGTCATCCGTAGCGACAGTCCCTGCCAAAACTAGAGCTTTAATAAAGCCTTGTTTTGCTTCCGAAGGAAGAAGAAACAATGCGTGAGTTGTTTGCTGTTGAATTAGACGCCACATGCTCTCACATTTCGCTACGCAACTTCCTCTGAAATATAAATCAGCATTAAATATTCCACGTGAAAATTCCTTGACGTGCAGGGTTACCTTTCTCGATTGTCAACTAAAGCTACCAGCAATTGTACACTATCATTAACAACTTTTTCCTCCGCATTCCAGACGGATAAATTACATTCTATTTTATCTAACAAAGTATTCAAGCACCAAACGCTCGTTTCTGAATCCCTTCCAAATGCTGAATTTAGTGCAGGACTGATCTGTCAATTACAAATTAAAGAGTAAATCTAAAAGTACTTTCTTATCAGAATGCGCACTTACTTCGCTGTAATACGTTTCATTCGGAAGCAAATAAGAAAGCGTCCACCGCCTGAAAAACCAAACTACTGTAGAAGTAAGTTCAGGACTAAGAGCATAAGTCATATTTGCTCGTATTGCTCGCATTTCAATATCGCTCAACCAAAATATGCTCGCTACTAATCTGAAAATAAATCAGTTGATCAGTTGATTTTACACATAATTAAAAATAATTAGTTTAATAGAATTCAGCTTACCGCACAATGTGATCGGAATTTTGATCTAAATCGTCACGAAAGGAGTGAGACTTTAAAAGTTTTAAGGTGCTATCAACATTAACAACAGAGCGTTGACTGATGGAATAATGCATTATTTCTGACGGGATTAACGGAGTTTCACCGTCTGGATGTTGACATAGGGTGAAGCCTATTCGATCAATTAAATTAATTAGGCAATTAGAATTAATATTTTGAGGCCAGAGTTAAGGTAGCTTACCAATGATTAATATCAACCAATTAATGTCTTCGAATAAATTGTGCAGCATGGATACTGAGTCTAACTGAGCAGAATTTTGTTGATGAATTTCTTGAAGCTTTAATTCCAATAAATGAATCCGACTTTCTGTGAGCCTATGAAAAAAATTCAAAGCTTATTAATTTACGATTAAATAATTACACCGTAATGTTTTACTCCAACCGTATGAGCAAAGGAATTGAGCATTCTAACGAATTACGCCCAAATATGCTTATCACAGACAATTGGTCCCTAAATTTAACACGGTCGTTTTCTTCGACTTCATCTACTTCTGACACCATTACCTGTAAAAAAAAAAATTAGAAATTTTTTTTTGATAAATAATTGCAATAAAGAATTATGTACCTGACTTCTGACACCTTCGGGGGGAGCTAGATGACATTGTAAATATGCATTCAGAATCTCAGCAGAAGCTTGATTACGAAAATTTATCGGGAAACA
>JAQIWS010000944.1:0-14394 GCA_034696085.1 Stigmatogaster subterranea | reverse complement strand
TACAATTCTTTTACTACTACCATCTCTATACTTATTCACACATTAGATGCTATTCTACTACAATTCTTGCAATCGATGATTAAATCTATACTGTCTATATTTACCCCGGCACCATTTTTCAATGAATAATTAAACGAGCAATCTAAACAACAAACACGACCGTGTTTGCTTACACACAGACGCCATGACACTTCCCCTTCCCAATCATCTCACTCGATCAAGACTCCGCGTAAAACCCTCTGAGTAAAAGCGCAATGCGCTCTTCCTCAACCTTCTCCCTCTTTAAAAGACAAAATCATCGACTAAAGATCATTACCTTTATTACTTTTATCGTATTTACTTCTATATTTTATTTATTAATCCGATTCTTAAAGACACTACTCGACAAAATTAATCTCTCTTCATTGAATTTCTCTCTCGGGGACCTCTGATGATGGTGTTTACTCCCGTCTAAGGAAAATCGAGTCGTAAGTGGCTCATCTGTTTTCTTGTCTTTTACCGGAGACGCCATTTAATCTGGCTAATGCATTCGTTCGCGTTGCCGCCATCAACAGGTAGAAAGAGGGAGAAAACGAGCGTTCTTTTTCCCTCAAGTCTCGTTAGTGGACCCCGTGTCGCTGTGCGATGCCTTTAATAGACCTTGGCGCGCCCCGCCCTCATTCGTCAGTTTCGTGAACTAAGAATGGGCTATCGAGCAGCTTTAATGACGGCGTTTTAAGATTCGATCGGTTTAAAGGGCGGCGGAGTGGGGAATGGGGATTAAAGGGTTAAAGTGAAATGTTTTAAGGTGTGGTAGTTTAAAAATTTTAGAAGTTATGTTTAGACCGCGTTATAACGACGGTAGTTTAAGAGTTAGTTATAGTCAAGATTTAATGGATTAATGTGAAAAGAGTTTACTGAACCTCGGTATAACGAATTTTTATAGTTTCGTATTGAAAAGCAAATTGTTTATGCGAATTAAGATTTACGATTTTAAGGTTTTTAAACTTTTAACGAATCTGATAATTTTTGAAACGATGTTTTTGACCTTTACACACTCAATTTAAACCGGTTAACAAATTGTATGTGAAGGGTTAAAAGGGGAAGGGGATAAAGGGCCGTGAAAGAAGGTCAGCTTCGGAATGCGTAATCCGCGCTTTACACTCCCAAATCACGAGCACTATGAATTACACTTACTTTCTCCCACGATCTTTACCACTTCCCGCCAAACCCCTCCCCCTACTTTCCTACCTATATATAAAGAGAAAAGGGGGTCCTCGAACCATTCCGCCGAGAGGATTCCAGCGCTTAATCCCCAGGTGAAATTGTCCCGAGTGAACGAACGCGTTCGCTCTCTCGATCGCGCTCTCTTTTCTCTCCCCCCTCATCCTTTTCATCTTGTCGTTGAGAATAATAAAAAGACCTCGCCTAGTTTTATTTATTTTTTGTTCTTGGGAGTGTAAAGAGCGAGACCTTGTTGTAATTAAATTAGTAGGTTTAATAGTTAATCAGGAGTTTTTACTTCAGTTGAGTTTGAGTTTGAGTTTTTAGTTGGTTCGTGAGTTTTTTTGTACTGTAGAATTGAAGCGGAATTTTGTTGGAAAATTCTTTTTTACGTAATCCACAATCGAGGATTTTTTTACACTTTCGAACCTCGTTTTAACGAAATTTTTGATTTTACAGTTAATAATTTTTTTTCGTTACAAGTCGAAACTCGCTATAGCGAACTCCAAGGGGCGGCGAAATTTGTTTGTTATAACAAGAATTCGTTATAATGAAATCTTTTTAAATGAAAAAAATAGGGCTTAAATTAACAAAAATTTCAATTCGCTATACCGCAAAATTCGATATAACGAGGTTCGACCTGTATATCGAAGTTCGCATCCCCAATTTGATTTAAAAATCAAAATTCTTAACCCTTTTTCATACCTTCGCTACAACAACATTTCGTTACAACAAAGTTCGACCTCGCTACAACGAAATTCCAATTTTATTTGTATTTTTCATTAAATCAAAATTTTACATTTATTCTATTATTTTAATACTTTAACCCTTTTCTTACCTGCAACGGCTTGGGTAATAGCGACGGCGATCGTGGCTTGGCGTCTTAATTGTGCAGTCGGTAATGCTGCACCCAATAAAGCGGCGAGAGCGCAACAAGCGAGTAGAACGCAACCGCCTCCGTACAAAAGACCAGAAACCTGCCACGCCCCTGAAGGCGAATGCCGAGCGTCTAAAAGACCCCCGTAAACATGACACCTGTAGTCATTGAGATAGTCCAGTCTAGAAAACAAAAAGATAAAAAGAGTAAAAATTAATTTTGGATTTTCAGGTGTTTATTTTCATCTGTTGCATTTTTTGACAGGAGTTTTGTGCGCAGTGATAGATGAGGTCGTGGTTTTTTGTTAATTAGTAAAGGTAAAAGGGGTTTTAATAATTTTTAATGGGTCGTAAGTTGGTTTCATTAAGTTGGAGCATGTTGTAATTAAAGAAGGAGTTTTGTAATGACGTTGGGTTTAAAGTTGGGGTAAGTAAAAAGACGAAGAATTTTGTGTTTTTTTTAAAGAGGTTGAGACAAGGAATTGAAGATATTAATATTTTAAGCAATGCGGGTTACGATATTAAGTTTCTGGATGAAAGTTGGAATTTTTTTTTTGATGAAAATTTTGATTAAATTTGGGTTTTCGAAAAATAAGTCGTTGTTGAGGGTTTTTATTTGGGTGAGGTTGTTAAGCTTGTATTAACGATTGAGTTAATCTTATTGGAGTAATGGTGTAAGAAAGTAACGATAAGGTGATTAACCGCAGGCTAACCTTGTTACAACGTTTTTTTATGTATTTTTATCTTGTCGGGATTTTTCGTTATAACGAATTCGAAGAAACCGACAAAATCGAGTCGAGATTAGTCTTCGAAAAATTTCGTTATAACGAGGATTAAAATAAAATTTAAACGTAAATCTTAATCCTAATCCATTTTTCTTGCCCTGTCGATGTTTCGTTATAACGAGTTTGAATAAATCGACAAAATTGTATCTTTTCGGATAGTGAAAATTTTATCTTAGCAACGTTTAAAAAAATTCAAGATTAAAGATTAAACAGAATTTACTGTTAATCCAACCACAAATTTTTGTTAAAATTTCGTTATAACAAGGTTTACACCAAATAATCTTAATCCTAACCCAAAAATAATTTTTTTTTACTAAATTCACTACAGTAAGGTCTTTCACCCCTTTGATCAACACCGAACAAACAAACTCACCTGTAGCAAAAACTGAACGCCCCGAACATAAACACGTCGACGCTCTTTTCTTCCCGCTTTTCTTGTCGAACGAACCATGCCGGTTGAACCAAACTCACGAGACTCGCGCCAGCCACCGCGACGGACAGAGCTCCCCACACGGCCGTCACGAGCCACGAGGTGGCCGCCCGAGCCCCGACTTCGACTTGCCAACCCTTCATGCACAAGGAGCGTTCATGGCGACCGCGAACCACGCCCTTAATCGCGATCGACGATCAAAATCCGTTAAAGGGTAAAACGTGATAAAACGCACGCGGTCTTTCCTCGGTGCCAAATGCCGATGCTGCGTCTCGCGTTGCGTGGTTATAGATGGCGAAGGGAGGATGGGAGAGTCTATGTTGTAGTGGTGTACCCTCGAGCTGGATTCCAGTCGGAGGCTGGAATTTGGTTGCGTGGTTGAGGAGATGGTGGCGACAGCTGGTGGGGGAGTAGGGAAAGTTTGGTGTTGTGGAATTTTGTTTGTTTGGATGTTTTTGGGAAAGTTTTTGACGTGGTTTAGAAATAGAGGAGTTATGTTGGAAAATAGTGGGAAGTTGGTAGATTTGAAGATAAGACGTGGAAAAGTGGAAATATTATGTTTGAAATGTCAAAAAATGAAGAAATTGGGTTTTTTTTCAGTTTTTTCACTGAAAAATTTAAAAACTTTCAAAATTTGAAAAATGAAATCAAAATTTTTTTTGGGTATGTTTTGATGTGGTAGTTTTTAAGTTTATTACCCTCAATTATTTTAGCAGTGCGTCTGTTTTTGTTCAATGACCGAAGAAATTTAAGATTAAAAAAAAAAAAAAAAAAATTGAAATCTGAGATGAGTTTGAAATGATGAAAGTAACATAAAGGAATTTCGCATTTCTTTTTTTAAAATATGCCTTAACCTCAGACACCATTTACCCTTCACAATTTCTAACTATTTCCTCAATAAAAAAGTTTTTCCAGTATTCAAAAACTCCTTGCAACACAATTTCCACCTGCAATTAACCTACAAAACTCACAAAACTACCCAAAAGTCAAACTCCATCACCCAAAAAAAACCTCTCAAAATTTGAATACTAAGTCACGTGACTCATGACTTCACCGGAAGTCATTAAGAAGTACACCATACGCCGAGTGGGCATCTGGTGCTCAGCGTAAAACGCGCGTGACGCACGCTTCTGGGCGTTCTCGTACCGCCTTTTCTCCTATCTTTTATCTGAGCAAAATACGTGGCGGCCACGTGCTTTAACCAGAACACCCCCAGAACCATTAGTGTAATGTGGAAGTGTTTTGTGTTCGTATCTTTTTTTCAAGAGACCCCTCCTTGAAGAGGAGGGGTCACTTCTATTTGCAGACTACTTCGATGAATGTTTTCAATTAGGTTTTTACTTTTATCTGATTCTCGCTCAAGAGGGCGCTTCTGTGTTGTTTTTAAGAAGTTTGTAATTAAAAATTGGGATTTTTTGTTGTATATATTTCACGGGGGTTGAGGAGGAAATTAATGGACGCGTTATGACGTCATTGAACGTGAATCAGACTGGATGCAAAGGCACGTGTAGCGAGAGGCACTTGATGAATGGAAGTGAATCTACCTGTGACATAACACGAGCTGATTGAAGCGATGACAAAGCACATTCTACTCGTGGTGCACCCCCTGTCTGGGTGTTCTCTCCCTCCCCCGCAACGTCGAGTCACCCCCCTGGTTTTATAGTACGCCTATTACCCTGATTACGTGACGGTGGGTGATTTTTAGATGGCGATAAAGTTTGGGTTTGTGTTTGTTTTGAGGATTTGATTAATGGTAATAGTTTGGGAGTGTGTTTTTGAGTGAAGGTGGCTGGTTTGGTTTTGCAAGTGAAGTTTTTGGTCTTGTAGTTTTTGGTATTTGGTAAGTTGGTGGTTGGTAAGTAAAATTTAGTAAGAAAAATTCAATACTTTTCCTCTAACATGTTCACTCCAATTCTCCAATTAATCATTCTTTCCCAAACCAATTTTCCAATCTAATCACAACAAATTCATTTTCCATCAATTTTCATATTTAAGACTGTCTAATCAATTAAAATTTCATTTTTCACTCCCATGTCTTCACATTTTTGAATCACTATCTCGTTATCAATTCTATTCATTCATTATAACTTTCCTGTAAAACGATCATTTCTCCGGATGACCAGACGGATGGAATGTTTCAGGATATAAAAATAGACGTCCCAACTCCTCCTCTTCTTCCTCCTTCTCTGTTAGTCTGTACTGCGTCCAATTTATCCTCCAATTTTTTGGTCGGACACCGTAATTAGTCCTTGCACACGAGTTGAACTTTGCTTTGTCAGCTGTTGGTAATTTGGAAAGAAAATTTTTTCGAGTTTTAATAATACTCCACACCACATTTTTCTTTCCAAAAGTTGAACAACGAACTTAAAATAAATTTAACAATTCGTAACAATAAGTTTTTCTATTATTTTTACATTGTTTGCTTATAAAAAGAAAAATCAATAATTTTTGTTGTTACAATCATACAACAATAAATCTAAACAAAAATGAACAATGCCCAAGAGATTCTAACAATAAGCAAACTTAAAAATTTTATTGTTAGCTTCGACTGTTAAAAATTGCAAGAATAACGTAATTATTGTTATCTAAAAATTACTAGGGTGGAGAAATACAAACGTAGCGTGTTTTATATCCTATTATAATTTGTGTATAATTGAAGTTGATTTATTGAATCATCTCCCTACTCCCAACTATCGAGTGACTTGATTGAGGGAATCCTCGAGAGAGGGCGCGATCAACGCCTGATGGTTATCGAGGTGAGGTCGAGACTGCGTCAGGGGGAGAGTAGAATTTCCACTCGATCGCTTAGTTTTCCTAATCTCAACCGATGATGTCATTCTTCCACACACACAAAAAAAAGGACGTGATTGCAACACAGGTTCCTGGCTAAGCTTCGGAATGTTTTCATTGTTGTGTCTTATTGTTAAATCGAGAGTAAAGTTCACAATGATGTTACCGTAGACTCCGTGTTCCTCAATTGTTGCATAGCAAGCAGGAGATAGTATTTCACAACACGCAAATGTTAAGGTATCACTTAACATTGTTAACTTAATTCATCAAACCAGACTACGGTTGTAAAGTTTAGTTCAGCTAAATTTAGTGCGTAGGTTTGAACTATTGTCAGTTGATGTATACTTGTAAAAATCAATGGGTAATTAATTACCAACAGAAGATTTCTAATATTCAATTTCACACTTCAGTTGACCCTGAGCAAATAGAGAGATTGCGATTTTGGTTACGTATAAACGTATACATATAAATCTAACGTATAACTTATAAACTCCGCTGTTCGTAAATAAATCCATGTGTAGATTGGGTTTATGTGTGTGTGTGGATACGTTGGTCCAACTTATAAATTGAGCATGCACAGTTTAAGTAACCTTGAACGATGATGTGACACTATTTTCATCCTTTTTTTACGCCTGCTTTATCACAAAATTCCGCAAATTTTCGTTAAATTTCGTGAAATACTACCAAAATTTCGCTAGTTTAGTTAGATTTCATTAAACTCTACGGGATTCTATCAAAATTATAACTCGATGGCAAGTTTAAATTATCTTTGGTAGACATATACAGTATATATGTTTACGATTCACGCATGCAAATCGCAATCTCTGTGACTTATACAATTTAACGTATAACTTACGACTTATGCAACAGTTATGTTATACCTAAAAAAATTTACGATCTCTCTAATATTGGTTTATCCTAACATCAAGCAGTGATCTGTATACAATGACTATGATGTTTGAGTGACATTACATTTATGCACTATCACCAACATACTCAAAGAAAAAGTTACTGACAATACTAGTGTTGCATTGTTGCATTAACAATCAATCATTAACCACCAGAAATTTTGTTGGCTACATATATATATATATATATATACATAGTTTACCCTGAGAACCACAAATATAAATGAATGTTGGACTTTCCCTCAGAAATAACATAGTTAGCATTGTTATAATTTGGCAGGAATTCAATACAACCCGCGGTGATAATCGCGTTACAATAATCGAAAATGTTTACGTTGGAGATTAAATCTAATTTAACCTCTTTAACGCTCTTGTTTGCGTATACAATTTCGTGGTTCCTAATTACGTTTGTGGCATTTCAATGTTCAAAACACATACTTTTATTTCCCTTCAATTTTATTTAATTACAAATTTGTTTATCTCACACTTTATTCTCTTTTTTCCCTCTTTCCCCTCATCCACTGATTTTTATCTCAAATCCTGCGAGTGAGTATTAAACATATGGACTCTTTTTCTGCGTCTGCGCGTGGGGTGAGTTATGGGTATCACCTATATAGGCATGAAGTCATCGGGTGGGGGTAATTTTAATTGAAACCCACATCTACCTACCCCCTCTCTCTCCTTCATACTGACACATATCCCATTTCGTTATATACCTTCTACATCCACATTTCACCTTGATCATCCCCATCCCCCTACATCCTCTGATAATGGAGTTTAATCAAAATGGCGCTGAATATTCATCACCGTGTCCCCCTCTCTTCGAAGCCAAAACAGGCGCGGACATAGGCGGAGTTCTCGCTCCCCCGAGTGGGATGACATCACATGGCAGAAACGACACCTGCGTCGTAATGCGAGTGGGGAGTCATTCGTCAGTGGGGGATTAAGGTTTTGGAGTCGATTGGAATTTAAGCCAGAGTTTCGGAGTCTGGATATTTTGTTTGGTTTGTCTTTTGGAGGTCTTGGGTTTTGGAATTGTGTTGAAAATGTGTATTTCGGGATGTTGAAGAAGTCCAAAAATCCGGAGTACTTAGGGATTTGCTCATTCTGGATTTTCGAATTTTGTGGATTCTTAGACAGTAATTTTGTAATTCAAATACAGGGTCGAACCTCGTTATAGCGAACTCCAAGGGACGGCGAAATTTGTTTGTTGTAACGAGAATTCGTCAAAATGAAATCTTTTTAAATGGAAAAAATTGGGCATTCAACCAAATTAACAAAAATTTCAATTCGCTATATCGCAAAATTCGTTATAACGGTGTTCGTTATAGCGAGGTTCGACCTGTACAAGAAAAATATTTGGTAAAACTTCACATTGAGAAAAAAATTTTAATATATTTTAAATTTGGCAAAGAATTTTGACAAAAATTCGATTGTAACGAAAAATTTTGATATTCGGACATATTCGAAAATCCGGATTATCGGGTTGTCTACCCGAAAATCCGGACTTTTTTGAAAATTCAATTTGTCCGGATTTCTGACACCCAGATTTGTTTATTTCGACTGTCATACAACGAAATTATGTTAATCAAAAAATTCTTTGGTTGACAAAATTGCAAAAAAATTACGATTTAAATTTTTTTTTGATCGATTGATTAATTTTTTTTTATCAGACTGCAACTATTTTTTCAATGTAAAAAATTCGTCGCAACAACATTCAATACTACTTTTCTTATTTTTGACATATTTACCACTTATATTGCAATATTTCACAAAATTAATCGATTGTTTACTCTCCTTTAACTCAGTTTCAGTCACTATACAAAGGTTCTTACGTGCGAATTTACACAAGCAGATGTTAATTTGTCGCGAACGCCAAGTGATGCGTCGCAATTTGTCAAAAATGTTTGCTCTCCTGTCTTAATTTATGAGTGGAATTAAGCTGTGGATTTGCTTTGCAAATTAAAACAACTCATCACCCAAAACTCCCTTCTCCCCTCTTTTCCTTTCCGTCACGTCACACTCGATCTTCCATCCTACGTCACGTCAAAACACACTTCAGTCAATTTCTTAATTACTGTACTGTACTAAAAACAAAAATTTTTCTAAGTTTTTAGTTTTTAAAACGAAACTATAAAAATTTCGACGAAAACTGACGTCACGGTTTTAGTTTTCCCCTCGGTGGGGGTTAAGTTATGTCAGCGGTCGGGGGAAGGAATGAGATTGGACAGTCGGCGGGCGGGGGTATCGAAGCGTGGAGATGGAGAGGGAGAGGGGGTAGTGAGGAGTGGTGTCACCTGGGGGGTGGAGGAATTACAGTGGCGGATTACGTCATTATGGAATCGCATTACTCAGCTATGATAAGATCGGTAAAGTTTACGGTAACATGTTGGAGTCGTTAAGATGTTTAAAAATAAGAGATGGAAAAAAATGTTGAAATGTAGTGCAAGAAGTTAAAAAAAAAAATGGAGATGGAAGTAGAGTGGAAAATTTGTTAGTAGAGGTTTAATTGGTTTGGATGTAGTTTCGAACCTCGTTGTAACGAAGGATTTAAGGTTAGGAGATGGTTAAAGGGAAATTTTTGGTTGGAAATGTAAGAAAAATTTAAGAAAAATGTTGTGCAGTAAAAGTTCAAAAATCCGGGATTTGCTCAGTTCGGATTTTCGAATATTCCGGATTTTCGAATATTCCGGATTTTCAGACAGTAATTTTAATGTTTAAATTTGACGAAAAATTTTGGTAAAATTTCACATTTAAGGAAGAAATTTAATATTTTAAATTTGACAAAGAATTTTGATGAAAATTCGATTGTAAGGAAAAATTTTGACATTCGGAAAGGTCCGAAAGTCCGGATTTTCGGGTTTTCCACCCGAAAATCCGGACTTTTTTGAAAACCAAACTAATCCGGATTCTCGGATAGTCCGGATTTTTGGACTTTTTATGTAAATTAGGATTGCAACTCGATATAACGAAATACCGAATTCCGAAAATTTCGTCTCAACGCAGATACAAAAAATCATTTAAATAAAGTTTCCATCAATAAAAATAAAAATTTCTTATACCGAGGTTGACCAAAATTACACCTAATTTCAAAATCCTTTCTATTTTTACTACACTAAAATTTTACCCTCAATTACCCATTCTAAAATATTTGTTTTTCTACCAACGCAATTGATGTTTATCAGTCATCTGAGATGCAGCATCCCTAAGAGATGCTGAGAGTGGAGGGATGAGGAGGACGCAGCTCGACACGTGAATCACGGAATGTTTTCTCTCAATTCCGTCTCATCAGAACGACGAATTGGAGAGAGAGAGAGAGAAGGGGGAGAATGAAGTTGTTGTGAGTCACACGTGCGCACGGGGGGATGGATGGTGATGAGAGAGGACAGGTCGTTGAGAATGAGAGAGCACTTGACATGGGGAGAGAGAGAGAGAGACAGAGAACGAGAGTTTCGCGTTATTGCTGAATTTTTATCGTTATCACCAGATGAGATAAACCATGCACTTTTATCTTAGATTTTTCATTTATTATTATTTTTTGTTGAAAAAAGGGGAAGCAGAGATTTTTGGTTTTGCGTTGTGAGCGAGAAAAGAACACGACAAACGCATTGTTATTTTCTTTTATTTTTTTGTGCGAATTTTATTTTATGCAAGTGCGATGTCTGTTTAAAGCAAAGTTTGTGGTGGAGTAGAGTTGAGTTTGAAAGCGACCCCTGTGGACGAAGTTGGGCAGCCAAATGGGCAAAACATGTCGCCCGCGGGAAGGTGGGAGCGGGGGAAGCACCGCAGCGGTTGACCGTAGCTGAGTCATCGAGTGAATTTGAGGAGAGTGTAGTCTACATTTGATTTCTGATGCGAGGTGGATTTTGCGGGGATGCAATAAAAGTGAAATCGAACTAAGCCGATTTTTTATTCGTTGGGGTTGTTATTTATTTTTTTGGTCGTTGTAATGAGGGTTGGGTTGGTATTAGATTTTGAAGGGTTTTTTGGGGAATTGAATTTGTTTTAAAATTTGTCGTTTTTTGAGTGGAGTGTTGGTGGGTTTGGAGGTTTAGAAGTTGAACCTTGTTATAACGAAATTTGGTTTTTGAAGTTGAAGTTGGAGGTTTGAGAAATTTGGGAAATTTGTAATTTTCGAGTTGAGAAATTTTTTTTTAAAATTCGGTGATAAATCGGGGAAATTTTTACTAAAAATTGATGATTTTGGGTAAAAATTTTTGGGTAAAACCTCATTTTAACGAAATTTGGTTTTTGAGATTTTGGAGGTTTGGGAAATTTGTAATTTTCGAGTTGAGAAATTTTTTTTTTGAAATTCGGTGATAAATCGGGAAAATTTTTGTTAAAAATTAATGATTTTGGGGTAAAATTCTCGTTTTAACGAAATTTGGTTTTTGAAGTTGTAATAATGGAATTTGATTATTTTGAGATTTTGGAGTTTTGAGAAATTTTTTCTTTAAATTTGATGATAAATCGAGGAAATTTTTATCGAAAATTTATAATTTTTAGGGTAAAACAACCTCGTTTTAACGAAACATCTGAATTTTTACCAAATCGAATTTCGTTATACCGAGTTTCAACCTTATTTTCACACCATCTTTAATAATTACTTAAATTTTTCATAAATATCACATCATTTCCTAATCACTAAACTTCACTGTACAGAGCTTTCAATCTAATATTTGCATATTACGTCATTTTTCTTAACTTCAAAATTTTTAATTTAACCCTCTCGGTGGTGGTCGCAGTTTTATAAGGAGTTATATCGTTGATAAGCGAGATTGTTTATTGTTTGTTTGTACACTTTGCTTAGTCAACTGGCCGTCGGGCATTGTAGAAAGAGCGAGAAAAATCCAAGATGGTAGTCGATAGCGATCTGCTCGGTCCTTTGTTTCATTGTTTATTAAGTTTTGTTTCTGAAAACGCGCTCTTTAATCTCAAGATAAGCTTTTATTGTGAGTGTTTTGCTGCACTTGAGGCAGTGAATGACACGTTTAGGGATCACTTTGGACACAAATTGAAACAAACTTTGCTTTAGGCATAAACAAAACAACGACGGTGGCGCCCTCTCCCGTGCTTATTTTGTTGACGTAACGTTACTTCCCCCTCGCCTGTCTTTTATTTTGCGTGCATTTTTCAACGTCAGACCTTGTTTTAACGGAGTGAATAAAAGTCTACAAACTCTGTTTTAGTAACGTAAGGTGAAAAACCTCGTTTAAACGTAGCAAAAATATCGAAAAGTTTTGGGAATTTTACAATAATGAGATTTGTAGTGATGATTTTTCTTCTTAACGAGGTTTTTCTGTGGAAATTGTCTTTATAACGAGGTTTTTCTGTGAAAAATGTCTTTATAACGAGGTTTTTCTGTGGAAAATGTGTTTACAACGAGGTTTTATTTTTTTGTAGAAATTTGCTATAACGTGATTTTTAACCGAAAAATTCATTTTAACGAGATTTTTTTTATAATATTTCATTGTAACGAGGTCAAAATTATTTACAACAAACTTTACAAACTTCTCAACACCTATTTTTTAAAACAAAATCTCCTAAACCTCATTATAACCACACAACTTATACCACCACAAACTATTTTTACTAAACCGAGGTCGCGACCAAACTTTACTCTCAACCTCCACAAACATTTTTCCAAAATCTTTTTTCAAACTGTTGTTGTTTTCTCAAAATTTTCCACCGTTTTAAGTAATTAACGCTGAGTTAAGAGCTAAAACCCTCATGCAAAATATCAACATTTTTTTCCTTATTCACTTTTCAATCACTTTTTTCCACCTAAAACAAAAAAATTAACTGTAAAATTTAAGAAAAAGAGTGTCGTTGCGTTAATGAAAGCACAGGGAGGACAAGCAGGGGGCTCGTTAACCCTTTAATGCCATTCATTCGACTCTCGTAAACGTTGGCAGGCAAATTAAAGCTGCGCTTCTACAGCGCGCTTTACTTGCTAATTTCGCCACCAGGGGAGTGGGCGTACACAACGAAGAACGTGAATATAACGCGGAATCTCTCTTATTTACGATCATCCTTCCCCTAAACTGTTTATTACGGAGGGAAACTCGTGATTACAAAAATATTTTTCTGCTTACGTTACGTAATTTTGAAAATTTTTCCGTTTTTTTTCGAGGGTGGAAAAATAATCTCGCTTGTCTCGTTTTCGAAAAATTGTTAATTTAATTACGTCTATCTCTGTTTTGGTCTCCCTCGGAGGAGCTTATCTCAATTGTGACGAGGTTTAGGTTGGAGTAACCGGATATGATGTAAGAGAACGGAAGTGGCGCTGTGGAGGGAAAAGTTTTATCTCACTCGTTTTCGAGTTGAAAATGTCTCTTTTATTACTCGATGAGAAGTATTGGGTTACATACCTCGGTGACGTCATTTTTGTGTGTTGGAATATGTGTGAATTTTAGTGCTTGGTTTTGTTTTTCGCGGAAAACTTTATTAGAGTTGGTTTTCAAAATGGTTTGTGGAGCTGTAGCGATACCTCACTTATAACTCTATACCCAGATTACACCCAATTAACACCCAGTTTACAAATAGGTAGTATGTAGCTAGTATATAGCTAGTATATAGCTAGTATATAGTTAGTATGTAGCTAGTATATAGCTAATATATAGCTAGTACATAGCTAGTATATAGCTAGTATATAGCTAGTATATAGCTAGTATACAGCTAGTGTATAGCTAGTGTATAGCTAGTATATAGCTAGTATATAGCTAGTATATAGCTAGTATATAGTTGGTATATAGCTAGTATATAGTTGGTATATAGCTAGTATATAGCTAGTATGTAGCTAGAATATATAGCTAGTATACAGTATAGCTAGAATACATAGCTAGTATATAGTTATTATATAGCTAGTATATAGCTAGTATGTAGCTAATATAAGTTTTAAAAGTTTTTTCGTACTACAATATTGTTAAATTTAGTTTGTTAATAAATTTTTTTGTTACATTTTTCATTTTTATGGTTAATTTTCAAGACAAAAATTGTGAAATTTTCCAGTTTTCAAAATACAAGATACCTCGAAAAACCAAAATTTAACGGAAATTCAATCAACCTCCATCTTAACGCCATTTTCTACATTTATTTCGACAATTTTGTCTAACAAAACCAGATGAATCTCCAAACCCAAATACTTGACACTTAAAATTAATTACCCTAATCCAAACCTAAAAACTCTCATTCCCAAACTGTTTTCCATTTTATTTTATTTCCTGCCTTTCTTCCCCCATCGACAAGGCGTGTTCGACTAATGACGACAATGCGTCAATAATGGCAGACATGTTTACGACTTTTGGTCACTACTCCTCTAAAAGACGAATCACGTCGACGTCGACCAACGACAGACGAATTCAAGGAATTGCTCTGCGTTCTACAATCACCCAACAAAACA